>JAYJMH010015009.1:0-21705 GCA_036873815.1 Phacellophora camtschatica
CTGTTTAACACTGACCTATTATTTGTCAAAATGTAAGGTGATGGCCTTACGTTTTGCCGAAAGCGATGTTTTTCAAGTTTGACC
This sequence comes from Phacellophora camtschatica, assembly GCA_036873815.1. Classification (NCBI taxonomy): domain Eukaryota; kingdom Metazoa; phylum Cnidaria; class Scyphozoa; order Semaeostomeae; family Ulmaridae; genus Phacellophora; species Phacellophora camtschatica. Next base: position 85 of record JAYJMH010015009.1, read on the forward strand.
TATTTTGGGTCAATAGGTAAGGTTATAGCCTAATGTTTTGGTAGGAATCGATGGTTTTTAAGAATGGATTATTTTGAATGAAAATAGGAATGCTATAGGTTTAAGATTTGCCGAGACGGAGGCTGTTTAACATTGACTAATTTGTGGTCAAAATTTAAGGTTAGAGTCTTATGTTTTGGTAGAAAACGCCCAAACCAAGTCATTTGAATATTGCGAAATGTTTTATCAGACATCAGGTTATAACCTAACGTTTTGGTATAAAACGAAGTTTTGTAAGATTTCCTTATTTTTAGTGAAAATTGTAATGTTATAGCCTTAAATTTTATTCCGAAACCGAGACTGTATAACATTGCCATATTCTTTGTCAAAATGTAAGGTTATAGCCTTACGTTTTGGCAGAAAGCGATATTTTTCAAGATTGGCATATTTTGGCTGAAAATAGTAAGACTACAACCTTTAATTTTTGCAGAAACCGACTTAATTGAATATTGCAAATTGTTTTTGTTTGACATATGGTTATAGCCTAAGGATTTGGTATAAAATAATGTTTTTCAAGATTTCCCAATTTTTGGTGAAAATTACAAGGTTATGGCCTTGAGTTTTTGCAAAAAATAGAGGCTGTTTAACATTGACCAATTTTTTGTCAAAATGTAAGGTTATACCCTTACGTTTGGATCGAAAGCGATGCTTTTCGGGATTGGCCTATTTTGAATGCAAATGGTAAGGTTATTGCCTTAAGATTTGGTCGAGACACAGTCTGTTTAACATTGACCAATTTTTGGTTAAAATGGAAGGTTATACCCTTACGTTTTGGTAGGAAACATTGCTTTTTAAGATTGGCTTATTTTTGGTTGTAATGGCAAGATAGCCTTGTGTTTTTGCAAAAAAGGAGACAATTGAACATTGCGAAATGTTTTATCGGACATCAGCTTATAACCTAACGTTTTGGAATAAAATGATGCTTTTCGAGATTTCCCAGTTTTTGGCAAAAATTGCAAGGTTATACCCTTTCGTTTTGGTAGGAAACAATGCTTTTACAGATTGGCCTATTTTGAATGAAAATGGTAAGGTTATTGCCTTAAGATTTGGCCGATACCGAGGATGCTTAACATTGATTAATTTTTGGTCACAATGTAAGGTTATAGACTTAAGTTTTGGTTTAAAACGATGTTTTTCAAGATTTCCCTACTTTTGGTGAAAATTGTAAGGTGATAGCCTTAAATTTTAGCAGAAACCGAGGCTGTTTAACACTGACCTATTATTTGTCAAAATGTAAGGTGATGGCCTTACGTTTTGCCGAAAGCGATGTTTTTCAAGATTGGCCTATTTTTGGTCAATATGTAAGGTTACAGCCTTACGATTTAACCGAAAGCAATGTTTTTAAAATTGGCTTATTTTTTTTCAAAAACGTAGGCAAAAGCCTATTGTTTTGGCAGGAGCGATGTTTTTCAAGATTTGTTGTTTTGAATGAAAACAGTTGTACTTAAGATTTGCCCGAGACCGAGGCTGTTTAACATTGACTAATTTTTGTTCAAAAATGAAAGGTAATAGTCTTACATCTTGGTAGAAAACGTGGTTTATCAAGATTGCTTTATTTTTGCCTAAATTTAGGTTTATAGTCTTACATTTTGGTAGAAAACGCCGAAACCGAGTCATTTGAATATTGCGAAATGTTTTATCAGACATCAGGTTATAACCTAATGTTTTGTTATAGCCTTAAATTTTGGTAGAAATCGAGGCTGTTTAACATTGACCAATATTTAGCCAAAATGGAAGGTTGTATTCTTACGTTTTGGTAGGAAATGATGCTTTTCGGGATTGGCCTATTTTGAATGAAAATTGTAAGGTTATAGCCTTAAGATTTGGCCGAAACCGAAGCTGTTTAACATTCACTAATATTTGGTTAAAATGTAAGGTTATAGCCTTACATTTTGGAAGAAGACGATGTTTTTCAAGAATGGGCTATTTTTGGCTCGAATGTAAGGTTATATGAAAAATAGCCATTTTGGACAAATTTTATGAATGTGCATAGAAGCATTCGAAAAAATGAACTTTGATATTCTATGAATATAGAATTGATGAAAAAAAACGACGAATCTTTGAAGAACTAATTTTCAAATAATCCACGAGTATTTTATTATTCAAACTGATGCATGTAATCATTGTACGGCCTGTAATCGTTGATTTTTATGTAATATGAAAGGCTGCAATGATTACTGTCTGAGATAACTCAAATATATAGATGATATAGACTTGTTTCCTCTTCAAAGTAGACAACCCGTATGCTTTCACGGGGAAATTCAGTTCGTAGGGTACAGAAGACATGAAGTAACCACGATCCCTAAATACACGGGATTTACCGGGGGTATACCCGTATTTCGGGATGTACCGCAAAAATTTGAAATGACACTAAATGTCGTAAACTTTTATGTTTTAAAATTGCCTGTGACAGACTTAGATTTGACAAATAAAGGCATTTAAAATTTTTAATCCATTTTTAATCCGAAAAACTCACCTTATGGCGACAATTACCCGTAACCAAATGCAATGTTATGCCCCTTCCACTGGTCTCGAGAATCAGCCTTGTAAATTCCAAAATTTTTGTTTTCAGAGCAAGCGTTTTTGTCCAAAGTCATTCTTTCAATGGCTTTTTAAAATATCCTCCAAAACTGTTTAACGAGAATAAATCCCACTGCACAGCACTAATCCCCAGCAAGTACAAAAAATATTTTAATGCTCAAAGACCCATTACTAGCGGCCATTGGCACTAAAATACGCGTGTCACAAAAATGTTGATGTGGTGATTCAAAATATAGCATTGTTAAAGTGCAGATAAAATCTTCTGTTTCCAATTTTAAAATGTTTCCAGCGTCTCTGGCTTTTGAAACATTTCAATGATTCCCTTGGATGCCAGACTTACACAGTGAAAGAGGTCGTGAATGCAAAATTAATAAAATTGACCTTGGTGAAAGCATTGGGTTTTCGTGCATGAAACTCGTGACAGCCACAACTACGATGGCTATCCTGGAAAATGAAGAACACTTCGTTCTAGCAAATTATCTTCTTAAATGTCATATTCATCAAGGACTCCAATCAGGTGCCTTAATATCCCGTATATAATAAACAGTCCTGTCACCTATGATACGATGTGGGATTTGACACAATCTCGTTCCCAGAGAGATTTCAAAAAAAAAATTCCCCTGTACCCACTTCAATTTTGTGAGTGCTCATTGGGCCAAGGAAAATTATAAAATCTCACGTCAACATTTGACTGACTCCCAGGAGTTTTGAAAAGATAAAGGGAAACCCTCAAATGGAATTTGAATATTGAAAGTGTTAGCCTGTTCTGTTAAATCGTTTTGGGGTAGGCCAGGGGTAAACCTGTTACACCAGGGGTAAACTTGTTCTTTAATAAATTTGACATCAAGAGGGACTCGTAATCATATGCCCAGAAACAGGTATTGAGAACGCAAACTTGTTGGCGTTTGTGGAGGTTTTTGAGCGGGAATACAAGTTGAAGCAGAAATCTTCAACTTGCGTTTCAAGTATGTTTGATTACGAGTCCATATTTACGAAAGTGACGTCATGTTTGTCAAGGAACACCGGGATACAGGAGGGACTTTTCTAATGGTAACGAGGTTGGATCTGAGACATCGATTGCAACGGCCCCCACATGCATGCGGTCAAAAGTGCAAAAACGAGAAAATAACGAACACGAATTTACTTGTATTATTTAAAATTGAATTTGAGTTATGACAAGTGAACTTAACCATCCTGTGTTTATAGGCGTGCATCAGTAAAAATGTTATTGCTTACCTTACGATTCAAATTTGCGTTTACGAAAATAAAATAGAGATTTCGTTTCTGTGTTATGTGTTACCAGACTAACAAACTTGGGTCCCCTGTATGGCAACGTTCTTTGATGAACTGATATCACTCGTTCACCAGAGGGACTCCTCATGACTAGGCACGTGACACGAGTCCTTGTTTCCCTGCGTTCTCTGATTTTCTGACGTCATTCAGAATTCATAACATCACAGTCAACGTTATGGACTAATTAGACCCGCGCTTCCCATTATTGGGGGCGCTAATCAAAGCACGAGAATTTGTAGGAGCACAATAGCAATTGTTTATTCAGGCAATCAAATGTAGCCATATTGAGAATTTAGAACTGCAAGAGTTCTTAAACAATCAAACGTACTCACAGTTCTATTGAATGCATTACCTGTATTCTACGGTTGAGCGAGTGTTATCAGTTCGCCAAAAAACGTTGCGACACAAGAGACTCAGGTAGCAAGTCTAAGGTGTTAAAAAGTTTGCTTTCTAATACAGGAATGCGTCGTGAATTTTGCAGACATTACAATGCACTAAATAAAATCCACTCTTGCACCCTTAGCTTTACATTTAAAACTTTAAATTCAGACTTCTGTTTTATGATAATTCAGACTTCTGTATTCGTACCCTATGATACATATTACATATAGGGTACGATTATTAAGACTTGTTGTGCTTCAATTTAAAATTTAGTAAAACTACAAAATTCACCTTCAAAATTCAACTATCTCCTAAAAGCGTGCTTCTCTGTTTATTCCGATTTGGTTGAGTGAGCTTAATAGTGCGAATTATTTTGAAAGCAAATGCAAATCGCATTGTATTTATGGAAACAAGGATCTCGTTTGCTCTAAAATTACAGGATAAAAACGGCCCGCTTAACACTGCGGTTCTTGCCCCAATCAACAAACACTTTTGAAACCAGTACTTGTGAATAAATAGCCGAAATAAATGCTGGGAATCACGATTGTTACGCAGAACAACAAGCATTGTTGATATGAAGTACAATTGCATTGAATTGCTGCAGAATTCACAAAAGCAACCTGAATACGGCTTGTTTTTGGTGAAAAGACTACTGCTATCATGAAAAAATTGACAATTGCTAATGAAATAACACTAGTCGGTGAAATAATTCCAGTAACTATTGAAATATTTTCGGAAATTCTCATTCAAGTTACCTTAACCAGAAACGTTCATCCGCACAAAAAACCACCGTCTCTTTCCAATCAATTTTAATATGCATTTTTGTTAGACTATACCAATACAGAAAATATCCAGTATCTTCTGTTTTGTCCAGCCTTTTTAACGTGATTTCAAACAGTGTGTAGTAGGTAGGCCTGAAGCTTTTATTCGAATTGTGGTTTTGTGACTCTTTATATGAACAATTTTGCTAAAGATACTTATTTATTGTGTTCTTGAAAAACAAACGGAAATCACATGTTCGACGCTTCTGCTAAAAAAAACCGCTCACAGATTTGGTAACATTTTGCCCTCTCTTTGGGTGAGACATTTTTCGAGATGATAACTCTACTTTTGAAATGTACATGATACTGGGTGTCCAAAGAATAGGTAACATCTTTGATCAAGGCTAGCGGTGCGAGTTTCTCTAAAATTTATTCGAAACAACTTCTAAAATATTTCTTGATAGTCAACTTAAAAATTGATACATAGTTTGTTAATATTTGTGCATCGAGAGTTTTTTTAACAGCAATTTTAGTTTTTAAAAAATGTAGTCACGGACAACCTATTTTCAAGATTTTTTTGGAATGATTATTCAGAAGTGTTTTTATAAACAAAGCATGTTGTCTGGAACACCACTGTTATTCAGAAAATCCTACAACACAACCCTTTAAGAGGGTGGGCTAAATCAAAACATCTGGTTTTCAGTGAAAGACAAATTTGAACTTTAAATGTTACCATCACAATTCTCAAACGACCAACATCAACAAACCAGATTTTTATTTTCAAGTTAACAATCGAGAATTATTAAAAAAATAATTTTTAACAGTTTTGAGCGATATTCTCAGCACCAGCCTTGATCAAACCTGTTTCCATTTCATTTAGACACTCTGTCACACTAGTAAATATATCCCTTAAAGTATGGCTCGTACTTACAGTATCGATCAAAATCTTTACGTATAAAAACTTTCAAAAATAGGGAAACAAGTATTTCAACTTACACAGTAAACAACTGATAAACAATTTAACAGTTTTCTGAACCCTTTCACCTCCGGCAAGACAATATAGCCCATTGGCAAACACATTTAAAAATCATACTTTCAGGAAGTAAATGCATACGGAAATTATGATTCATTTCAAGGGTTTCAACACGTCTTCAAATCCACCAACTTCCAAAATGTTCAGAAATGAACATTTCGGATCCAACATTTTCGGATAAATAATTTCGGACAACGTCATTGTGCGATTACTTTGTTAAAATTGTCGATAGTTTTGTGAAACAATAGATCAACAAATTTCGAATTCAAAAAGATATGAACAACATTGTATCGTCCGAAATTGAAAGTGTCCGAGCATTAGAGTTGCTAATGTACTGGCTCGTGCTGCTCCCTTCCAGTGGGAGTCATCAAGATTTGCGGAACGGCGGGATCAGGCTAAGAACAGTAGCGGACCACGAAATTCAAACGTTTCTAAGCGGAATACAACGTCGCTACGGTACGCGGAATTTCTGACAAAGTTTTTAAGGTGCGAGGAATATTTATCTAATTTTGACGGATTGACGGAAATTTCTTGTTACTTAAATTGTCAGCAAAACAGGTCAGCAAACTTCCCAGCATGGTTGCAAGGTTAACGGAAAATTTCAGCTGACAATGTGCAGGGGATTTTCGGGGGAAATTACGTGGAGCGGTGTGGTTGCTCCCGCTTCTCTTGATGACCCCGACCATCACAATGAAAACATCGACCGGATTCAAACTGTCAATTAAAAATCAATCCGGGCTTGAAAAGATGAACTATTTTGATATTACAAGTAAAACTACAATTGACAAACGAGAACATATTAATGATTTGAATCTTCTGAGAAAATTCGTTGCAAAATGTTGCAAGACTGTTTATACGTGCATAATAGAAAGAGCAATAATAAAAGCAGTTAAACCGCATATAACAAAAACTGGAATTCAATTATCAGGCATTTTTAATCAAACAGGCATTGTGTGAAAGCATTGTAATAACAGTGAAAGTATTTGTAAACGATCGTATGAAAAACCTTCTCACATCAGAAGCAATTTATCATTGGACATTTAGTGGACATTTTCGGAAATAAGAGACCTGGCAGTTGGGACAATTCTGGAATAGATTAACACGTGGAATAGATTAACATGTAAAGCTGTAAATGTTTATAACAAATGCAAAATGTGCATGGCTTAAAAAATCTTCAATATAAAGTGCATTGCATTAAAATTGAAACTACTGCTGCCAAATATGATGCGTACTGTGCCTTTGAATGAAAGTTTTAATGTCAATGAAAGAGGGGGGTGATATGGTAGTGGTGCCGTGGTGCTAAGGGGGCCATACCTGGTACATCAATCGGAATAATTGGCGGAACCAGATACACGAGAAAATGGAAACTGGTACCAAAGAAATAAGGTTCTGACTAGATACATGTTTTTAATTGCTAGCTTGTTGTTTTGATTGTAGTTAACAAAGAGCAAATTGAATTCAGTGTTGCGCTCCTCTGCAATTTAGTGGTACTTAAATCTTGTTGGAACTTGGTACTTAAAGGGTTGTAACCTGGGACCAAACATTAAGTCTATACCCCCAGACGGTTCATAAATCCATTCTTTAAAGTGCATTTCCCAGTTTTTTTTTGCGAGATTATATCATTTAATTTAAAATGCCAAAATGCCCAACATGAATTGCTTCTGAACAAAAAAAAATTTAAAAACCAACTGCCACATAAAGCAAATGACACAGATGATTAGTTAATTCATTCATTGTTGCAACTCAGCAACATCAAAACAAATGTTGAGCAAAATTTCATACTAGCCAATTAAAACATTTATCGAACAAAACTAAATAAAACATGCATTGCGTTGTGCATATTTAAACCTTAATCAAAACCAATCATGCAAAAAATACAATTCACGAGACTGGCTAGAATTATAGGCGCATTTTAGTTTTGCTCAGAGCCATTGATATTCGTTTTGATAAAATATATTCCTGGAAATCTTTTTAATTATTTTCAAAATGCAGAAAAATGCCATTTGCTTCGTATGCCCAGTGTAAAAATAATTTGCATCACTCTACAAGACTCAATATTGATTGGCACTTTAAAAGCAACTAATTCCATTAAAATTCTATACCCTTCTACTCTACAACAAGTACTAAAACAAGACTAAAACTATGCTATGATAAACAGATGGTTTTCATTATAACTATGACGTCAGTGCGTTCGATAGGCTGTAGTATTCATAAATGATGAATGCGAAGTATGAGTATATCGATTATGATTAAAACATGAGAGATTCGGAAAAGAAAACATAATTGCATATGATTCGTCCATGCCAAGTAGCATAAAGATAAAAAGTAAAAAAATATTGTAAAATTTAAAGAAATGTTAAATTTAAAATGGTAAAATTACGTATGTGGAAATATAAAATATGCAGATATGAGTGCTTACGATGCGCATGTGATCTGTGGACTGTGGTGAGATTATTACGATGCAAATGGTGATAGTACTTACCTTTTGATGTTTTCATGCGAGCGACGTTATGATGGTTCTTTCAGTGCAAGCGACGTTTTAATTTTTGATGGACAACGTAGTTTGTAAATGTTTAGCTGTTGATTGTGTTACTTGGCGAAAATGCCAACTTCAATGTGAATGCTCCACCTCCTATGGAAAAGAATAACAGTGTCTGAAAGAACTGAAGAGACTACCCAATTTACACTACAGAATGTTTTTTAGGGCGGAACGGATAAAATTTGGTACGCGTACCGAAAAAATAGGTTTTGCACAGCTTTTACACTGCGAGTTTTATCCGAGCCGAGCTTTTGGCATTGCCTACCGTTAACAAACCACATAAGGCTTTGTTCCATTCAAACCTCCAATACAATTACCTCCAAAGTCCCAAGATCGAAAAACTCGTTATTCGATCTGTTTTCTCTGAATTCTCTTATTGCTTTATATTGCTCTCCAGGCCATTGTTCACTCTGGACTTGTTCTCCAGGCTATTGTTCCCCCTTAGATCATTTTCATTTCTCTCTTCAGAAGGTTCTAATGAAGTGGTTTCTTAAAAGGAGGACTTAAGACTGTAACAAAATCGAAAATCAGTCATCTTGAAAAGTTGTGCAGCACAAAAAGAAATTAGCACAAAACCTCACGTACCTTCTCTGTGCATTGTGAAATGATTTGCAAGAATGAGTGCTTCCACAGCGGTAGGCACACAGCTAAATTCTAAAAGGCCAGAAGAAGATTTCCCTTGTGTTTGCATGGATGCCTCAAGACTTCGAGGAACTGCAAAAGAAAGAAGAAGAATAAAACTAACTTTAATTACATTTCACTCATATATGCAAGTTAAACGTTTTCACTTCTGTTTAATTAGTAAGTAAGTAGGCAGGCATAACGGTCTTCCGAAGATTCCTTTTTCATTTGCTAGGGAAAGGAGTAGCGCCCTCCTGACTCGCCTCTCCTTTCCCTGATTTGATAACCTCTTACCCCAGCTGAGCTGGTACTCATTACCGACCTCAAAAGGATATACATCTGAGATGGCCTTGGGAATCCTGCGCTCTCACAGAGTTCGAGGCGCAGCGCCTTACCCAATCAAATATATTAATCAAAATGTTCCACTATTGCTTAAATAGAAGTGAACCAAAATAAGAAGTTAATAATAATTATGCAGAAATGTATTTATGAATGGCAATACACGAGAGTTAGAAACTATTAAAATAGTCGCAGCAGGGGCGGAACAAACGGGGGAGGTGGTGACCTACTTTCCCGCAACTGCATTTTAGTCCGTTTTAGTCGGCAATTTCGCTAGTCATTTTGTTGACTGTTTTTGCAGCCCAGTTGGCCAGATCTCTCCCTGAAGAGTCTTTTGGCCCCATCTTTCGTCCCGAGCTCCACCCCTGTGTATACGTATTAATATAGTATTTCGATTCATAAACGCACTTACAAATTTCAAATCTGAACCTCACTATAATTTTGAAACAAATATTGGTAGAAATGCAAAAATTGGATCTCAGCCTAAGCTTTGTTTCCAGAATCGAATTAAAAATTAAAATTGCTGTATCTAAAAAGTTCTATACTTTTCCATCACGGCGAAAGTAAAACTGTTTAAGCATTTCATCCAACATTTCTAAAAATTACAGATCGTTAATCGCCTGCGCAGTGAAATATTTACAAATTATAAAAAGGGGAATAAAATAGAATAAATAAATGCTACAAGAAGTAAATGTTCGCGAGGCTTGGCTTAATTAAAAACGGCGCTCAAATGTTATATTATCAAGTTTGCAGAATGTTATGCGCATGATCACAAATGAAATGTTGGGCGAAATGCTGGATGAAATGGTCAAAAGCATCTAAACATGCCATCTAACATTTGAAAACAAAATTTCTTTTTGATCACGATCGAATATTATCCAACATCACCTTGCAAATGCTGGATGACACAGTGTGCAGTCAAACTCGTACTTAATTTCATCCAATATTTGTTTCAGCATTTTAGATGAAAGGTTGGATGCGTTTTCTTAAATGAGCAACAATTGATTGTAACATTTTTAATCTTTCTATATCTAATATATTAGGTATGGATGGGTGAAATGTTGGATACGTTTTCTTATGAAAAAGGCCTTTGTAAGAAAAGTACTGGAATTTTACGACAATTTAATTTAGAAAAAAATATGTAAACCGAAGCATACCTTTGGCAAAAGTAGCTTGCTTCAGAGGAATTTCTGCATGAACGGCTGCAAAAACCTAATAAAATGCCAGTTAGAATGTATTGAGATAGATCAAAGTATAGCAATGCTACCCTTAAATTGAATTGTCTATTATTGAGAAACGTGATTGTTGAAAAGTTAAAAGCATAATCTCAAAATTTACGAAATTAATTTTAAATAATATGTCAAAATGCAGAAAATATTTGTTCAAATAAAATATCATTAAAAGAAAACAACGAAACCAAATACAGCAGAACCCCCGTAACTCGAACTCTCGATAACTCGAACAATTTCCTATGTCCCGTGCGACCTTTCTGCACTGAATTGTCCCTTGATAACTCGAATTCCCGTTAACTTGAACAAATTTTTGTTTCCCTTGAGGGTTCGAGTTATCGAGGTTCTACTGTAGCTTCAAATCAACTGAAAATAAAACAAAACTAAAATGCCCAAAACCCTTTAAGTAAAATGTAACGTAAAGTCACCTCTCTGAGTTGTTCTTCTGTGCAATCGGCTGGAGCATTGAAATAATGCAAAACGTTAGATGGTGGATGAATTCCTTATGAAGAGTTAAGAAAATATTTTGAACTTTATCGATAATAATAACTTTTTGATAATGATAACAACAATAACAGTTATCAACAATAAAAACGTTTTGACCAAAAATATTTCCGACGTTACGGTTCTTCCAACTTAAAAACGTTTTGCTCAAAGTTGTTTTGAGGAAATAAATTTTTGATAATTTTGTTTTCTCTTAATATTGATATTTTAAGAGATTTCAACTGAGTAGTTCGATATCTTGTTTGCCAAAATCTACTAACTAATTCCGGAGCTATACAAATAACTAATTCCGGAGCTATACAAAAAAGGAAAGTTAGCGTGAAAATGCCTCTCTCAAAAAGTCACAATGCTTCATAATGTAGTATTTTCAGCAAATGGCAGTAGCAGATATTCTCTATTTTTGGTTTTATTGAGTATAACTGAGTAATTTTTGGGTAGATTTTGGCAAAAAAAGTATCAAATTAAAAAATTAAACCTGAGTGCGCGAAACAATTAAAAATTTAAACTTGATCTGTGATACACGATGTGCCCAAAATTTTCAGGCCTCCCCTCCCTCCACAAGAAGGGTAGTGACATTCTATATTGTAATTCTATAATATTTTTTGTTCAAATGTTGATATTTCTAATAGACCTTTTCTGAACTAGAGCCTGGTCTCGAGGCTAGTGCTGTATTTTCACTGGAAATGGTTATTCTTGCCTCTTTCTCTCCCAAAGGACCCGGGAATTTCATCAATGTTAAAAATAAAAACACAATCGAACAACAACTTATATTATTTAGTTTTCATAATAATTAATTTCTAGTGTTATAACTTTGGTTCGTAAAAATGTATGATCTTAATCTATCTGATACAAAGATTGATACAAAACCTTTATATTTGTACAACAATAAACTTGAAAAGGATACTTGAAAATATATCAACTCCACCAGGAATGCTAGAAAAAATAGGAATAGCGATTGCAATCACTACTGACAAAAAGCAATGAACAATTTTTACAATAAAGATAGCGGAAAGGGTGTTTTAACGCGATGCACCAACGGGTGGGGGAGTAATTACCATACATACCGGTATGGGATGTGTCCTCTTTTGTGGTCAGTTTTTTCAGGCAGAAAATACATTTTAGTGTATTATTCTTGCGAAGATCATAATCTTTGGGGTGTTATCTTTCAAAATATTTGATTACAATTGTGGATTTTTGTCACAATCATTGGCCCATTATTAGATAATAATTTTCAAAATGGTATATGCATTTTGTATTTCTTATAAATTTTAGGGTATGATTTTTGAAAAATTTATAAATTTTAGGGGGTGATTTTAAATGTTAAAGTGGCACACCCCCATCACTTGCCTATTAAACGCACTTTGGAAAAGCATACCCAATCTTTTATTCCTTCAACCAATTTTACCGATTTATCAAAAATGTATACGACATTATATCGGCTTTTCAAAAAGATAGATTCGACATAATACAATCTTAACCAAATATTCTTCCGTTTAAGTTGCAAAAACCCCGAATAAAAATCTTTTTGGTTGGTGGAGACCAACTTTGGGGTTAAAAAGTGACAAACTAGAAAATGCGAGAAGAAACATAAATGCAACTTATAGAGGATACAAGCAAAAAAGTTTGCCTATTGACTAAGCACACGTTCAGAGCACACGCAAAAATAGGGGAACCAAGTAAAACATTTTTAGCGAAAATCTATACAATTCCGGGTGGCTCGTTTTCAGTACCCAAAATATACATAGTACCCCCACCCAGGGAAAAAATCTCAAAAAGCGTTAACATTGCATAACTTACTATTTGAAACGATTGTTGCGTGAGTCAGCATAATTAACAGCGGACGGAGTTCCATCTGGAAGTCGCGAAATTTGTGAGGCATCGGCTATGAAAGGGTGCTTGGAAAATCTAGAAACGATACAAAAATTGTTATGTAGGCCTATTAAAAAACATTTTCATATAATTTAACAGCACCAATAAACTAAATTTTTTCAAACTCAATTCAAATTTCTTGGGTGACACTATATTTACAGAATGACAATTCAATTACATTGTTTTATAATTGGCCTTGCAATCCAATACCAAAACGCCTCCCTGGTCATTAAATGTAATATATTCTCCAACCCCCAAACCTCACATTAAGACATTTCCCTTCCCGTTAATTCCAAGATATTGGGTAAAATTGATTCATTTCTTTTAATACTGCCATGTTCTTAAGTTTCATGGATAAAAAGACACTGCGATAAAATTATTTTTAGTTTATCAATCACATTTAAGGGACTGCCCTTCTTCAAAAAGCTTATTTTCATAGCCGGCCCCAGACGACTGAAATTTATTTAGACGACTGAAACTTATTTTCATACTCACGACAACTGAAATTTATTCGCAAACAAGGTCAAGTTGTTGAGATTTCTGATTGATATGTCGGTTGACATCTTATCTGTGTACTGAATCATAGCTGCACCCATCTTGTTCGTAAGGATTTTCACTTTGACAACATTTCCATACAAACAAAATAGGTTAAACAGCCTATCACAGTTCATTCTTTCTAAATTCACTCCGTAAACCATGGCCACACATCCTTCTCCTCCAGCTGCAAAGAGACAATGACATTTAGCGAAATATATTCAAGAATAACGCAAATCACATGTTTCTTAGAAGTTTTGGAAGTATAATTGCACGATGAAAGTTATGCTAAAGAGAAACATTACTGCCATTTGTGCGAATAAAGAAATCAAATGTGCAATTTACTATTTTTTTCTCATCGCTCTATATTTCATCATGTTATTTATATCCATTGCTACTAGATAACTGAAATCCAAAATTTTAACATACCCAAACCCAAATACAATACGTAAAATTATCACATGCTTCTCGGGCATCAAGCAGCTCCCCTAAATGCCCTCAACAACCGAAAGCAGACCTATTGTTAACATTTCTTCAAACTAAATATTGTTGCAAATTTAAATAGACTGATTGGTTGGAATTTGAACTTGTTTGCTTCAAAATTCCTTGAAAGTGTTCAACCTTCTTTAAAACTAAATATTTTCGAATTGCAACTCGATTAACCCTTTGACGCTGGGAATTTCAAATTTACATTATGGTCCTATCTAATTTTCTAATTTAAATGCAAATTTGCAAGAGCAAGCACACAAAAGCGAACTTAATCTAAGAAACAAACTATACCAAAACCTCTGAAGTAATGAGAAATTCCACATTTATTTAAAGCATGACAGTTACCCAAATACTCCCTGAAACATTAAAATTTACCCAAATTGTCAATTCGCCATGTGGTCCTTCCGATGGTTGAAAGACTTAAACAACGAAATGGCCATGTTTTTCACATGCACGAAGCCCTTTCTTTTAACAATCTATCTACCTCTCGATAAGATACTATGGTCATAATTTTTTCCTTGCCATGGCATCATACGAACTGAATACAGTCGAGTCCGGTTATAATCACACCAAATGTTTAAAAAAGGTGTGATTGATTATAAGCGGAGTGTGAAGTTAAGCGGAGTTCAGTTATATGGGTTTGTTAACCAGAGGTGCATTTGGGAAACAGTGGTGATATGATGGTAAACGGCGTATGACTATAAGAGGAGTGACTATAATCGAAATCGACTGTGCGTGTTCTTCTAAAAGCCAGTGAACTAACCTAAACTAAGACTTTTACCAAACGACGAAAATGCAGTTGAACTCCCATTTAAATTTGGTTGAATTCCGAGCAAACTTGAACCGCTTCCGGAACTATTCTGATCAATCAATCCATTGAGAATTCCTGTGTCGGAAAGTATAGAACTCAATGCACCTGCAAATAATGGAAACAGTACATGAATGATATTGAATTGAATGAAATATTTATTCAGATACATTTGAAAGCCTACAGTTAGGATAAGCTAAAATTTTCGATAAAGCATTTAGGAATCTTAAATAGAACAAAATCATATTAAACGACGCTAAACTTATCGATCAAGCTTAGTAGACTTGTTGCATTTAATATAATTTTGCACACATTTAATTGATTGGATGTTCCTAAATTTTCAAAACGTTAACAAATTAACTGCTGAATGAATTGGAAATTCTCCTTTGATTTTCGAACTTTTCTTAACCTCTACTGAAAATTCTTTGACAACAACTCTTAAAAAAAGACGTTTTAAATTTCTCTTTGCTGTTTTGTATAATTTTTAGTCATGTAGCAATCAATGAATTCTATCTTCAAGATAAGAAACAATTTCGTAAGCTTAGTCAATTTTTCGTTCAACCTATAAAGAAAACATTTTACAAATAAAATTCTTTCTCGTATAGCTTACTCGTTCCATGTTTTGCAATGGCCTTGGCGAGGACTTCACCTAGAAAATAAACATTATTAAATGTCTTACTGCAACCAATCCTAGTCTCCTTAAATATTTTAAACAAAAATATAGCTCTTCTTGAAATTAAAATCTAACACATTTGTAATACATTTTCAGTCACCCCCAGATTACATTATATTCAATGCATTTGTTTCTGTCGAATGTTGAATAGTCAATGTGTACTATGGTTAAACGTTTGAAAGCTGAAATTTATTTTAAATCTGTTACATTACACTGCATATTTACTGCTTTTGCATACCAATACCAACTAAAACTATGCACAACCGGGTGACCAAAAAAAACGTTTACATGTTTGAAAAATCACCAAAATGCGAGTGTGATACCAATCAAGCTCATTTTTACGTTGTCTTGTACAAGAGGGCTATACTGATTGTAGCAATGTCAAATATTTCACCAGCACATTAAAAACAATGTAATTTTGCCGGTTTAAAATCGATCCAGTTTGGATGCATAATATAAGTCTTTATGAGAAATCAATAAATCACGAATTAAAAAAAAATGTGCTGCATTAAACGATTTAAATACATTTCTTATTTAATTAACAAAAGTTTTTGAAAAGTATAGTTCAAAATTATGTTTTTCAAGTCGAAATTACGTCATCATTCGTCAATGTTACCAAAATAGTGGTAATTTCTAAAAATTGCTTGTTCCTTCTAACATTAGCAGAAAAAAAAGATTTTTGAAATTCGTAACAAATTGTAATTTTGGTGATTTTTGTGTGACACTGTACAAAATAACAAATGATACCATACATATAACACAAAAAGGATAGTTGTACAATATGATAAGATCCCGCTAAAAAGAAGATTTTTCTTGAGAATCGGCCTGTCTGGTTTCTTAATATTTTGGCAAGTTAGATAGAGTTTGGCTGATGCATGCTGCCAATAATGTGATGGAGAGTCATAGCAGAATTGGGATATGCACCAGAACGAGACATCATGTTGATTGTTCTAGAACCTTTATTTTATCTTTTTATCTTATTTATTTCATTATTATTTAGCTCTGGTACTCACGATTTCTTTCTTGAGCTCTGGATTTTTATTCGAAATGAATGAAACATTTCAATATATTATCAATTAATCCCGAAAAGCGGAACATAGTAATCAACAGCAAACTTACTCTGAGGGGTTGGATAAGATAATTTGCGACCTCCAAGAGTATCAACACTTGAGTCTGACATTGATGACGACCCTGAAATTCAACATTGTCTATTTGAAATACAATATCGTCTATTTGAAATACAATATCGTCTATTTGAAATACAGCATCGTCTATTTGTTAACATTAAATTAATACTGAAAGTAAGCTCTTAATAATCTGAATCTGCTTTCTCGTTTAAGTTTCTTCAAAAGACGTTTAAACTTGCTGTCAACAAACAAGAACGTATCTTCCAAATTTAGGGAAGATTAGGAAAATATTGATAAAATTTAGGAAATATTGATAAAGAAAATGTTAATAACGTCGAAAATTAGATAACAATTAAAAAAGAAAACATTAAAAATATTATTGGGAAAATACGATTGCCATCGTTACATTACGATTGCCATTGCCATGGTTTTAATTGAACTCTTACAAAAATGATATTTTAAAGAAAGATCAACACACTATTAATTTAGAAATGAAAATCATTTGTGACTATTTCTATCCAACATTCCATATTAAATATTAAATATTAAATATTAAATATTAAATATTAAATATTAAATATTAAATATTAAATATTAAATATTAAATATTCTGTGTTTTAGAAATGCCACGCGAATGATGTCAGTCCTACTTGTAATGAATTGGTTAAATCCTGTTCACACGTTCATAATGAGCAAGTATTTGCAGACCCAATGAAAAGGGGAGCAAAGGAGGCAACTGCCCATGGGCCCGCAGCCAACAGCTGCTAATTTTAGTGGTGCAAATGAATAAAAATTACATTAAATCCTATAAATATATGTCGTCATCTCTCGGCGGCCCTGAGCATTTGAGTGAATACATTTCAAAAATATGTTGTTGGTGTATTTTTCTTAATAGCCAATATACAAATATATTATTGAGGTATTATGGTTGCTAACCACAATGCGTTATAGTTGCTAATAGAGTCAGCAATTAAATAAATTTAAATTTAAAAATAAAATGCAATGCATCTTGGTAAATACCCCCATTTCAGAAGAACTGTCCATTCAAATTAAAATAGATACTCCAATTTTTATTTATAATAAACTGCACTGAAGTTCGTCTATAAACTAACCAACCCCATTTCTGAGATAGGATAAGAGTAAGCAACTTACAAGAGACAAGTAAGCAATTTTTAATAAAATGCAATTAGAGCAAGCTCTTGTATTTTCAAATTACACAATACTATTTTTGATTATTATTTTAAGTCCAGTATTAAGCATCTGAGCAACCATTTAAGGAACTTTAGTTTCAAATTTTGGCTGAAAATTAAACAACTTTAGTACCACCCAAAATTTGAAAGAGCAAAATTCTAAGTAAGAAAGAGCAAACAAGCAAAACTTAAATCAAACAAGAATCACTCACTTTGTACTTGTTCTATGCCATTAGTTTCTGGTGGCAAAATAAACTCTAGAAAACGCAAAAGAAAGATAAATGTAACTCATTATATATTTCAAAATTATGAAATAACCTTTATTATATAATTGAAAATTGGAAATGTACGTCTGAAGAGTTAACGTCAGAAAAAATAATTGAAAAAAATACATGATAATATTCAAAATACAGTCTACCAGACGTTATTACGTAACTTAAAGCAAAAGGATTTTTGGGATTTTTGGGAACCCTCCTTGCTTAAAGCTATTTTAAGTACAAAAAAGCAGACTTGAAAGGTGCCGATTGTCTTCTGACTAAAGCTTAGTTAATTATTTAGAACTTTTGAAAAGGAATTAGAGTTTTTTCCCAAAGAAAAAGGTAGTTTATAATAAGTTTGCATATTTTGAAAAGAAGAACTTTCCAAACATGTCACTGATCAAGGGCTCTTCAAGGATAAGTTTACAGCTCTTTTCCAACCAGAGCTCTACCAGCATTATGTTTCTAAAAATGGTTCTTATACATCATACTTATTTCTTCTATCACTTTTCAGTTTCAGTTTCAGGCCCATACACTTGCTATTCTCGATATGACCGCACCTCGTGATTCATTTTTGCCTTTTTGCCTGAAATTACATTTTTGTAGCAAGTATGACCTTGGTGGGATTCGAAAAGCCACGACCTTACGATCGTGAGTCAGCCGCCTTAACCAACTAGGCAATCCTTGCTGCACCCATCTATCACTACCACTTGTCTCTCATTTAGTACCTGATGACCCAAAAAAATTTGTAGAGAAGCTTTAGTTTTGATTAATTTTATTTTTGCTTTATATCAATGTAAGAAGCTTCAACTTAAAGTTTGTTATCTTGTTTGCCAAAATCTACTCAGTAATCTCTTTGCTATACTGAAGGAAAGCCAATGTTAATGGCTCAAAGGCATAATGTACTATTTTTAGCAGATTATAGCAGCAGAAATCCTTCAATTTTAGTTTCAATGAATACAAGGTTTTCTTTGAAAATTTTTGCAAACAAGATATCTAATATCAAACTGAAGCTTTTTGTATCAACTGTAAACAAAAACAGAATTTTCCAAATTGAAACTCCTCCATGTCAGCTTCGCAAGTGTAGATATATTGCTTTGGACCACCCTGTATATGCCTACTGAAATAAAATAGCCATGTAATGAATAACCTTTCTTCACCAAAAAATATCTAAACTTAGATCTAATATGAAGCAAAGTTCAAATGTGTTTCATTGTACAACAATGTACACAGAAACCAAAAAGAGAACCAATTGTTAGGAGGAACATGAATTCATAGTGTTCTGGTATTTCAGACCAAAATATTTTTACATAAAAGTTTAATAATTTTCGTGCCATACTCTAGCAATGAATCACCTCATTTTTATAAAAAAAAGTTGACAAAGCAGTTGAGACAATAGGTAAAATGGGAAAATTTACTGCAGTTATTACGGCTATATGGAGACTAAGCAAACCTACTTCCAGTCAGTTATGGCTGTATGGAAACTAAGCGAAGTTACTGCCAGACAGAGGTACTGAAGTTATACGGTCTATGAAAACTAGGTATCAAAAAACTAAATTTTTCTCTGTCCTCAACAGCATCAGTTATTCTCGTGTTTTCGTGGACACGCCAAAAGTACAAGTCAGCGGTGACGTAATATTGCGTGTAGTGGTTACGATAACAAACAACGACTGCAGGCTGAATTTATAACAAGGTCAAAGGTAAAATGAAATATCAATACTTTATCACGCAGGTGTTTGCTTTTATGTGTCACGCAAGATAATGTTTTTCGCAACAATTGGTAACCACACGCAGCAAGACGAAAACCCCTTGTGGTAGAATGATCCTATTATGATCTAAAGTTGAAACGCTAGGCTGAAATGTTTCAAAATAATAAGAAACCCATAAAAAACAGGATGTTTACAAGGTCTGTTTACAAGGAGAACAGATAATGTTAGTAGTAGTTAGGATAATCCTATTATCTGAAGTTCAGTTACATGTCTTTTTTAGGACAACAACCTTCGTAAGATACACAAGGCTGAGATATGCCAATGAAAATAAGAAAGACGCATAGAAAATGGGCTGTTTAAGATTTTCGCCGTTATCATGTTTTCGCCGTTAAGTATACAAAAATAAATATTGTTACATGTTACATTTTCATTCTATTTTCATTTACTTTTTATTTCATTAACTGTTCAGCAAAAAACAAAGATGTCGTTGCCAGATTCAATAAATCAAACCAGTTCTCCTCATTACCAAATAAAACTGACTGCAAACTATCGAGAAGAATGTGGTAAGCTATTTGGTTTATTTACTTATCTATTGGCTCTGAAATGTCAACCAGCCATCTACAGCGCGTCTCAAAAAACCTGTTGCCCGTTTGTTTGAAAATATCAAGAGTTATAAAAATGAAAACCTTTAATACGCACTACTGTGGTGGATACGCCACACAATTATGGGTTATTATACCTGCAGGGTTATGATGCTGGTGTGGTGGATACGCCATGCAGGGTGGGTTATGATGCTGGTGCGGTGGTTGCATTATGTTGTATCCTGTATGGTGTATTCACCGGGTCAAGCATACAAACCTGACCATGTTAATTTGCAGATTCTAACTTAGAGTCTGGTGCAATTCTCTCCAGAATCCGTTAACAGCTCACTGAGTTATGACTCTCGCCAGTGTGAGCACTAAAACCAGACGATCATCAACCTTTCTCGATATTTTGAAGCGAGAATAAATTTCCTTTGCACTGTGTAGTTTTAACAGACAAAACGTTTTCGTTTATACTGCAAGAAAGCCCTGGTGATAAATTTGCAAGATACACAAAAATAAAAATACAATTCTTCCCGTTTTTCTGCAATGCAACCTATCCGACAGCAACTTCACGAATCCTATTTAATCTCACTCAACATCAACTATTTCGTTTTAGAACAAACGTATGGCTTAAAATATGGAGCACTGTATGTCATCATTGAATGCCTTGTTCGCATAATAACATCGCTTGATTTAAACATGATGATTATGTGAAGTGAATTATGTTCGAGATTTATGACAAATAGCTTCAATAATAAGTCACAATACTTTGAGTCTTAATCTCGTTAAACAACCCAATTGTTTTCGTTCCTTCTTTAATTCGGCATTATTTTATTTCTCCACAAATAGCCATGTGTATCTTGCCTTTTAAACTCTTCAGGAGATACGAAATTAAAATGACGTCATCAGCAAAACACGTACAATACACGATTGCGCTAAAGATGGCGGTGAAGAACTTTTTACCAAGATGCATTGCGTTCTCTAATCGAATTCCTATAGAATCGTTGAAGATTCTTAATTGGAACACAGGAGGCCCAATCGCGGAATATTTGCTCAAAAAATTGAATATAAATGAAATTCTTACCGCAAATGGTTGATTGT
>JAYJMH010015020.1:0-21703 GCA_036873815.1 Phacellophora camtschatica
GCTAATCTATTTACCTCAACATCGAATGCTTGCCAATCTGATGACAACCTATAAGCACGGTTCAAGATTGTTACTAACAAAGCACGCTTGTATTTATTGTCAACATGGCTTTGAAAGTGTAATAGTAAACCTGTTTGAAAGTTTAATAGTAAACCTGTTTTTTGAATTTTTTGTTCTTAAAAAGACTGTGCAGTCAAGTGAACAATAAATGGTGCTGTCCCAGAATCGCATTGTCATGTGACCAAAGCTCTAACCCAAACCCTAGCCCTTTGTCAATCAAACATGAAGTACTGTATGCTGCTAGCTCCAACCCTGGACACATGGATGGTGCGCTATAAAAAGATTTGTGACACAATCCATGGGGTTAAACGCTGAATGGATCTTTTGTTTTTAAACAATGGCATTGTAAATGTGCACACAACATAAGAATCTGACTGTAGAGTATTTCAAAAAATTGATTTTATTTTGAATTGTTTTTCTTTCAGTGGCTCTGGACAGGAAGTTGGCAGATCATGTCATATTCTTGAATTCAAAGGAAAAAAAGTCATGGTAAATTTGGATTTTTGTTTTGTTACTTTCATTTATTCAGGAATTAATGAAGTTTAGGATAGTTAATTAAACCACTCCAAAAACTAAATCAAACACAAATATTTGAAAAGAGATGGTAGAAATTCAGCATGTTGCTGTGTGATATTTTAAGATAGAGAAGTATTTTCTTTGCATTTAAAGAACAATTCAAACAAAAAAATGTGTGTGTGTTTACATAATTGGATTGCATTATGGCTGTTGATGCACGAGTTTCATTTACTGGATATACAATTTTTTTTAATGAAAAAGGTCAGTTTTCTCATTCAACAGAGTAAATTATTGGAATAAATGATGGATGAAAATATTAAATGATTTATTATGGTTCATTATGGCTATACAAAATATTTATCTTTCCTTTTTTTTTGGGATTTAGTGAAAAACAATTATTTGACTGAAAAGCAATCTTTCCCAAGTTACCTTTTACTGGTATATTTATGTTTAATTAGTCTAATTAGCTTTATTTTATGGCTTCTAAAAATCTTTTTAAATTTACTTATATACTAACTGAAAATTTCCATTCAGCATCTTTTTGACACTCAATACCAAACATATAATTTAATGTTTGGATTATTTCTTTTAAGTTAATGCCTGCTCCAGGTCCCAGAATATACTGGTAAGTAATGGATGTGTCAGTGCACCACCCCAAAGCCTGCAGAATAACAATTATTAATGCTGAGTGATTGGTAGAAGGGTTGAAACCGACCTGGCCATATGGCAATGCACCTGTTATTCTGACGAATAGGTCAGTGTGAGAAGGGGGAATACAGAAAAGATGGACCAAGAGGAAGTTAGAAGGGATGGAGGGTGGGGAAGAAATTTTTCATCTTTTGTTAGGCCTCTTCTTGTGAATAGCACAAGACTTTGGGCAAGGGATTATGGGATGGCACTTACATGGAGGGGAGGTAGAGTCTTAAGAAATTGCTTTGAAACCCAAATAATGAACCGTCATGTCATTAACTGCAAATAAACCATTATTCATTATCTTTTTTCCATTAGCTTGACTGTGGAATCCATCCAGGATATACTGGACTGGACTCTTTGCCGTTTATTGATGAAATTGATCCAGCTGAAATAGATCTTCTCCTTATCAGTCAGTATGTATACACAAGCACATTTCAATGGATATAGTGTTTAACTTACAATAGGAATCTAATTGTCTAAAGTCAGCCTGGTAGGATTATTGTGAAAATGGATAATATATTGCTAGGTTGGATGTTCATTAACATTTTCGTGAAACAATAAAATATTACATATGTATTGGGGTGTCCCAAAAAAAGCTTACATTTGTTTTGCAACTTTAGTGAAATAACTTGAGTACAAAGCTCTATGTGAGCACCTGCCATAGAAAACCTGATTACTAGCAAACAATTTGAGCCCTCATTTCAGGAAAGTATGAGTGTATGAGCAAAGATATTGTTGATAATCAAACAGTTTGAAAAGCAAAAACAGGACAGTTTGATATTGAAAATTTTTTAGGCCTTGCATCCTTTCAGAACTGCACCTTTTCAATTCTTGTGAAAATTGGGCAAACAAAGCCTTAACATTATCTGGCTGGTTACTGCCTCTTCAAAAATCATCAAACTGTCATTAACTGTGAGGTGTTCCTATAAAAACTGTCGAAGGGAAGAAGTTCTTTTAAATCTTCAAAGAATTCTTACATTTCAAACAAACAGAAAAATTCCAATATTTCAGCTGCTACATTTGCGTTTACAATCAAGGAGCCACGTGATATATACATTAGTTCTAAATATTTCAACACATTTGTGAAAACACATATAATAAAATCAATTTTTATTTTATGGGAATTTATTGAAAATTATTTTCTTCTTCTTTAGTTTTCATTTGGATCATTGTGGTGGACTTCCTTGGTTTCTTGAAAAGGTTTCATTTTAACTGTTAGATCATGTTGCTTTTATTATTTTTGTTTTCGAAAATACCTTTCATAGATTAAAAAATAAAATTCAAAATAAAATTGCTTGGAATTTTTTGCAAATTTTACCATACTTATCTTGAGTAGGAACGTTTACTTACAATTACTTACTTACTTACAATTGCATCTCGGTTTATTTTTGCAGTATTTATTTATTGCCATTATGTTGATTTTGTTTTTATCATTTTTACCATTTCAGACACATTTCAAGGGAAGGGTGTTTATGACACATGCTACAAAAGCCATTTACAGGTAAGCTATAAGGACTTACTGAAATTGAAAGTAATTTGCTCATACTATATTTATTAAAACAACTTTTTGGTTGATTTCATTATTTTAGATTGAAGCTTTTAGCTGAAGTGGAAAAGGAGTGCAAGAAGACGGCTTTCCAACTGAAACTCAAATGCCAAGAAGACAAAAGCGATGACCTTCAACAGTTTTTTTGTGTAACCACTGCTGACAGGACAGTTCTAGAAATGGTCGAACATTTCAAGTACTTTGATGCATGGATAGCATCAACTGAGCAAGATTTAAAGATAAGAAGTGTTCTTGCATGGAGTACACTACATGGCATGACAAAAATGTGGAAATCAGGGATGAACAATCAGCTCACGAGGCATCTATTTGTAGCAACTGTCGAGTCCGTGCATTTGTATGGGTCTGAAACATGAACATTAACAGTACAAAAAGAGAAAGCTCTTGCTGGAGTATACACACAAATGCTACGAATGGTGCTAAAGTGTCAGTTGGAAGGACATCATAGAGAACATACCACACAGGCCTTCTGAGAGTACATACGGGAAAGAAGGATGATTGTGGCCGGAAATTGTGTCAGGCATCCAAAGCTACCAGCAAGCCGACGAGCAAGGCGGGGGAGGAAACAGAAAAATGTAGAGAGGAGTGATCCGCATGTCTCGAATTGATGTTGAATGATCCGCGGTCTTGCATCGCATCATTATCATTGGTTGCAATATATCTATATAACTAATTTACTTAATTTAGTTAATGTTTTGTTTCTTGAAATTGAAATAAGTTTAGGAGTAAATCATGTAGTTCATTTATAGAATATTATTTGACTTGTTTATCATTTTTACAAAAATTATTTGATGGCTAAAAACATAAATTTCATTTTATGGCAAATATTTTTAATTTGTAGGTGGCTGTTGTCTGATTACATTAAAGTGAGGTAGGAGATTACAAGATATGAAATTGTTCTTTGCTTTATTGGGTTAATTTTTATTCAATTTAAGCGCAATATCAAGCCTACATCAAGTGTAATTTTTGTTTTCTAATTTTCTTCTTTTTATTGCTATCATGTAAAACAGTCTTACATGCCTTTTTTACTCCTTGCTTGTTGCTTCTTTTTATTCTCGCTTCCATGTCAAAGAAAAGAAACAGGAATAAAGCTAAAATAAAGCAAGAAATTATTTTATGATTCAAGAAATAGACCCAGAATAAGAAATATTGATTTTGGTACTTTCAAGATTTGTATGTGCCAATTTTTGTGCTTAAAATTTGTCTCTTCATTTCAGCTTCAAGTATCATTTGTCGTGTTTAATTTATGTTTTTATTTTTCTAAAAACAGCAACATTTCTGCTGATCATATGTTGTATTCAGAAAAAGACCTTGAAAAAAGTATGGACAAAATAGAAACTGTTCATTTCCATGAAGAAAAAGAAGTTGGCGGTGTCAAGTTTTGGTGTTACAATGCTGGCCATGTTTTAGGAGCTGCTATGTTTATGATTGAAATTGCTGGAGTTAAGGTAGTGTGACGTAGATGTGACGTGAAAATTCATCACTCCCTGAAAGTAATTAGAATTCTAATATGCAAATCATTTGATACGTAAATAATCATCATCATCATTTCCGTAGCCTAACAGTTTTGGCATATCCATAGTTTCACACACGTTTGCCACTCCTTTCTGTTTCTGACCTTGCATACAACTTCAGCCAGAGAGCGATCGAACCACTCAAGGATGTCATCCAACCATATTCTACAAGAGAATACAAATTAAATTGAATACTCTGTGCTATCAATGTTTGTATTTAAATGCACACAACCTTTCGACCATTACTCGTCTTCAGCCATATTCTACAATGTGTGCATCTTCCTCATTTTCCATTCATTATACCTAGCATGGTATCGTTCGCTATGGACCCGTTTAGATCTTACTATATGTCCGTAGAACCTCAACTTTCTCTCCTTAGTGATCTCAATAAATCTGTCTATTTCTGGTTGATCTCATCCAATACGGACTCGTTTGTTCTTTTTCCATGTAATGTCCAGGAGAGGAGCCTTCTTAGGCATTTAATTTTAATGTTTTAATTTTAAAGTTCTTCATCCAAGGGTAAAATTCAGTATGCGATTACTGGTTTACAAAATGATAATTTTATATCAAATGGTTTTTGTTAATTTGCACCAACTGTCCATGCCTCACGAGCGTACAGGGTTGTTGATGTGACTTTGGCTCTCATAAGATGTATCTTCAGAACTAAGTCTAACTAAAGTCGTCCCTTTTCTGAATATTGGCAGGTTGTAAAAGTTTGACTTTCTTGAAATGGAGATGATGAATAAAAATAAAATAAAAATAACTTATGTTACAGATTTTGTATACTGGTGACTTTTCAAGGCAAGAAGACAGACATTTAATGGCTGCGGAAATTCCAAGTGTTAGCCCAGATGTTCTAATTATGGTAAGTAAATTAACTTTAATTGATAAACAAATGCGATATTTAAGTAAATGTTCTCTTATGTTTTAGTAAATATGTAGTATGTATGTTTTTCTTGCAGTTAATGCATTTATACTTTTTTGAAAAATATAAGAAAAACCAAGAAACATTTTACAATGTCGACAGGAGAAAAATCTAGAAGTTTAATTTGTTTCAAACATATTAACGGGAAGTAGCTATTAACAGTATACCTGGTGGTTTTCAATCTCATATAAACAGGGATTTTATTTCAGGAATCAACATATGGCACACATGTTCACGAAAACAGAGACGAAAGAGAGAAAAGATTTACCAGTAAGTTAGAAAACAGTGAATTTTTATTATACAGTACATATGATAAGGCTTGCATGCTGGGAAGAAAAACCAGTTAAACCATTCATTTGTCTTTTTCACGCTTAGCTTATTACAATACAGTACAGATATTTTAATATAATAAATAATTAAATGCTTGAATTTTTTTAAAATGTTTTGTCATTGTATTACAGAGCTTGTTTAAATATTATTTCTTTCTAGTTAGTTTGAATTCTAAGATATGATATGGCCAATTGCATACCTACCTAGATATGAGCAATGTTCGAATATTCTTGCCTTTTAAACATAGCCAGACGTATTTTAAACTAATTTTCCGACGTATATGCTAAAAAATGTTGACTTCCAAAGGATTGAAGTTTATAATTAGAAAATCTGAACAATTTGGTTCAATTTTGACAAATTTTGATTCAATTAATACGTTTTTTGTAAATTTAACAGATTTGAAATTTATTTTTTGTCATTGTTTGTCTTGTCGCATTTAATTTTCTTCTATAATGTTTTCTGTACACTTTTCTTTCATCATCATCACCACCTTTTGTCACGTGATACATAAATGGATATTTAAAGACACAAATGTACGTTTGTTTCCCAACCTAAAGGAGGCATGGTTTGGGGGGGCTTGGGGCTTGGGCCGTTAACTAGCCTGGTGATATTAGAGCACAAAGTCTGGGCTTGGTTATCCTAACCTTTTAAGAGCTCTATCATCGAAGTTTAAATTTCTCATTGTTCGATTACGAGACACAAAATCCAAGTCTAGAAATCTCCGAGTCGTTGTATGGCTTTGTTCTAAGTCTAGCCATTTTAACAGAAATATCGAAATAAATAAAATAAATATAATTTAAATAATAATAAAAACTAAAAATAAAGCATACCTTTTTGTTATTTGAGTGTTGTTATTTAATTATTATTTTATACAAATTAAGGTACAGTTCATGAAACAATAAATCGTGGAGGCAGAGTTTTGATTCCAGTTTTTGCCCTGGGAAGAGCTCAAGAATTGCTGCTTATACTTGGTAAGATATTTTTTTAAATCTTTATTTTTTCTTATATATGGAATCACCTAGCATATGAAATCTTTTTAAGAACCTTCAGCTTGAAAATTGGAGATATATTCCTGAAAAGCATATTGCTTAGTTTTCATATATATATTGTTTCACAAGTCAGATTTTTGATTTTGCAAGATTTAATTAATTAAATGCTGATACATAAATAAATTCAAAATATTATATGATAAGAGCTATATAAAATGTTTCTCTTTACATTTAAAGCTGATCAAATGTTTTTAAATAATAAATTTTCAGATGAGTACTGGAGTAACCATCCAGAATTACACGATGTTCCAGTTTATTATGCTTCATCATTGGCAAAGAAATGTATGGCCGGTAGGTTAAAGTTAAAGTCGCCATTATTTTTATCATCGTTAGCCGACCGCAGTCGAGTGTATACTTGTGTCCCTAACAATTCTGTCTGGATAGGTGAGGCTTCTTCTTCCTCATTTCTGTTTTGGAAGGTGCCAAGGCAGAGCTTTAGAAATAATTTGGTCATTGGCTCTGTAACAGTGTCCTGCGAATCTGTTCCGTTGTTTAGTTAGAGTTTCAAAGATGCGGTATGTTGTCATAGATGGTATGGTAAAGATAATGTTGCCATAGAGGTGATGTTTTCAGTTGAGATTCTTAACGTGCAGGAGCAGACGTGTGTAACAACCATTAAGCTGTTAGTATAAGGTGATTGACATTGTCCAAGTTTCAGACCCATACAGCTAAAAAGATTCCACTGAAACTCGGTGTGATTTAGTTTGATATGCTGCAGAAGGCTTGAAATTATAAATTATATTTCTAATTAATTTCTAATTTTAAATTAGACATAATTTCCTTCAAAAATTAAGATTACAAGAGAAAATGACACTGAGGGCCTAATTATTTGAGAAAATTGTCCTTGCTTTCCCGGGATGGGGAGTCGAATTGGTGCCAGTTTACCCCGGCATATTTTCTTAATTTTTGATTTATTGAGAAAACGTTGTGGCTGGGCGAGACGAAATTCTAATGAGCATAGTCTTTCCTTCTTGAAATGTTAATCATAACACCGAGACACTGAAAAAGTAAATGTTTAATTTTTTTAGTTTATCAGACGTACATTGGAGCAATGAATGAAAAAATAAGAAAACAGGTACCTTTATTCATTTCACTTCATTCTATTTTTTTGGTACCAAACATCTGGCGAAATTTTAATTAACAGTGGTCATTGACTGTTTCATGAAATAAATTGAAGTTTTGAAATGATGAGTTTTGTATTTGGAAAGCAGGGTCGTTGGCTGTTCTTCATGAAATTAAAGGAAATTCTCCAGTTATATTAGAGTTTTAAATGAATTTTTAAAATGATTGATTTTAAAATGATGAGTTATTTAGGAAATCTCCTCAAACTACGGATTAAAGAAAATTTTCTTTTATGACTTTAAGCTTTTCGCGCCGTGGTTTATTTTAAATTAACCTTTTAGGACGTTGTACATAGAGTTTTAATTGAAGTTGTAATTGAAATTTGAGTTTTGTATTTGTAAAATCTTGTGAAAAGTTTAAAGAGAACTGTTGTTTCTTGATATGGTTTTTCGTTTATGACTTTAACCTGTTATCTTTCGGATTTATTTGCAATTAATGGGTAAATCCTATCGAAGTTTCATTTTGCAGGGAGTAGCGCTTACAAACTAACTTAATTCAAATGATAAACTTACATTGTAGCATCCGAAATCAACACAATGTTCTGTCTGAATTTAAGTTCTAAAAACACAGTTGGAATCCTACTATCTCGAACTCTCAAGGGAAACGAAGATTTGTTCGAGGTAACCAATGCTATGTCAACGCTTGAAGCTCTCGTGGGATAAACGAATTAATCGGGAGTTCGAGATAGCGGGGCTCAACTGTATAATGTGTTATGTTGTCTAGCAATTAATTGTGTATCCTTTTCTGAGGTGAAACTGACGAGGTTATTCTGGAAAAACAAAATAGCCTGACTATTGCCTGATTTTCGTGGTTGGAAATTTCACGTGATTTTTCACAAATCTGCCCAACCACGAAGCAAGCATTTGATTAAACTTTGACCAACAATGTAAGAAGTAATTAACTTCCACTAAACTTTTTGTTTAATTTTTGTTAAATTATGAACACCACAGGAGTATGATTTCTCATATCTGAAATTATTAGCACTAAATTATGGGTAGACACTTTTCACAATATTGCAATATTCCACTGGGGGGAACAGCAATTGTTTTTGTGAATCTCGTTGGTAAGTGTTAGGTCGAAGATGGAAGAAAAATGAAACCTAATTTAATTAATTCAATTTCAGATAAACGTTTCAAATCCATTTGTGTTCAGACATATTTCAAATTTGAAGGTATTTCAATTCTCATAATTTTACTTGTCATTTTGTTAAATCGTTTTATGAGAGTTTTTAAAAAATTAATTTGACTTTTCGAACTGTAAAAATGTATTTTGCTAGTGTTAGTAAATTCTAAACACATGACTGAGTAAGCATTTTTCCACAAACAATTGAATTTTTTGTCAAGCTAAAGCTAACATTTTATTTTGTTGCCATCCACAAACCTGTGTTTGATAATTCTTTACATTGTTAAGAAATAATTTTCTCAAAAGTTTATCGTTTTTTTATTTTAAAAGAGCATTGACCAGTTTGATGACATTGGACCTTCTGTTGTCATGGCAAGTCCCGGTATGATGCAGGTATGATTCTAGTCCATTTATGTCAGATTTATTTTATATTTTAGCAGCATTTATGCGATTTATTCTTTTTTATGAAACAATTTTTGAAAGATTTTTTGCATTGTAAAACGTGAGATGACCGTGAATAAAAAAACAAACTGAAATATTTTTTTAGAGTGGCTTGTCAAGAGAACTATTTGAAACATGGTGTGCAGACAGAAAGAATGGAGTAATCATAGCAGGCTATTGCGTAGAAGGAACTTTAGCAAAGGTATATTATGTATATGATATTCTAATTTTGTTTAAAGAGCAGAAGTGCAAACAAGTAAGAACGAACGTTTTGCTTCGGTTATCTCTCAAAGAAAGAAGAAATTTAAGTTCAGATTTCATCCTAGTTAACCCATTTCTTCATGAAAGCATCACATTGCCCATTCAAAAAATTACTGACTGAAGAAATACTAACTTTACTTTCTCTGAGCTCCCCTCATCGGATTAGGGTGGCCACCATATAAGTCTCTCCAGAATTCGCGATATTATATTATTGTTTTGATTGCATTAATATTTTTCAGCCCTGTGTCGGTCCTTAGTTGGTCACTGTAATTTCTAGGTGGTCTTTCTCTTCCTCTACTAAAGTGTTTAGGATACCAGAATATGAGTTGACTGACCACTTCATCTTTGCATTGGTAACTGGCCAGCAAATTTCATTTGCCTCCATCGAACTACACTACTAATCTGAGAGAGATTATTCAAATATAGAAATGGTTTTGGTCATGTACATTAATATCCAGAGCAGCTCTGAGTAACCTGGTATAGCAGCCATCAAGTAGATAAATTTTAGAAATAATAGGGAGTATATATGCAAAATTTGCATGAAAAAGAAACATTCTTGCTCCTTAGAAACATTTTCATGTTGCTTTTTAGAAACTTAAAATAAATTTGTTTTGTTTTCATGTTCCACAAAATTGTTGTTTGTAATAAATCCCCTTTTCAAAGTTCTTCCAAATTGTTTAAAGGTTGGTTTTTAAATTCTTCTTCTATCATTTCCCTGCCTTGTTTTATTGTCATTTTTAAACAACATTTTAGGACTTGATGAAAGAACCTGAAGAAGTTGTAACGATGTCTGGACAAACATTGCCTCGCAAAATGCAAATTAGTGAGTTAAATCTTCTTTTTTTTTTTATTTCCATTACTATTTAATTTTTTATTTACTCTCAATTCTCAAAGTAGGCCTATTTCATACCGGGTGTCCCAAAAAACCTTACAATTGGTTTTCCAACTTACAATACGTTTGAAATAAAGTTGTAAAACCAATGTTGAGTTTATGGGACACTCGGTAGGGTTTTTGGGACACCCGATACCTACATTTTTAACTTCGATTTACGTTTGTTTCCTGGTAATAAAATTTCTGTTTTCTAAATTGAACTAATGGATTTATTGCAACAAATATGAGTTTAATCTCTTCACAGGTTACATTTCATTTTCTGCTCATGCTGATTATGAACAATTAAACGAATTTGTCAATATTTTGAAACCACCACACATTGTAAGTGCTGTATTGATTATATATTATTTAATTTAAAATTCATCTTTTCAAGTTTTGGATTATCACTGTTTTAAAGTTTAAACTGATTTAAAATGGCAACATTTAAAAACTTTACTCATGTAGAATTCATCTATCCTTAACGTTGAAAAAACTTAACGTTGAAAAAAAAAGTAAGCATACAACGAACATAAGAACCATAAATTTTAAATATCTTTACTCAAGAATTTCACCGCAAGTTTATGAAAAATGCTGTAATTTCGGAGAAAATAGGAAATGATCTTGAAAGGCAATGGGAATTTGATTAATGTAGTATCTACACCTATTGAGTAGACTGACCCCCTTCATTTGAGCATTTTGAAATTTTATATGCCCCAAAATTAAGAACCTTTGTTAGGCTCACCTTCAAAACATAAGATTCTTATATTGTTTTTGGGAGTATTTTGTTTTCTACATCAGGTACTTGTTCATGGTGAACAAAACGAGATGAGTCGCTTAAAAGCTGCTATCATTAGAGATTTTGATGAAAAGGGGGTGAGTCTTTATTTTTTTAAATTTATTTATTTTATTTTAATCACCTTTTTATGCACCTTTTTACTGTATATTTTCTTCTTTAATGTTTAAAAGTTGTCTTCCTTTTCTATTATTTTATTGTTTTATACTTAATCAGGTTTCTTTTACTTTCCTTCAAAGATATGTAAAATATGAATTTGCAGTAGATTTTTATAGATTTTAGACAAGACAAGGTATCTTAAATTGTATGGTCTTTTGAAATACTGAATAGCTACGAAACCATATGAATGGAATAGCTACGAAAAACAGTTAAACCATTGGTCTTTTGTATTCGAAAATGTTAAAAATTCATTCTAAATTTAAACTTTAAATTTTTTTTAGTTGTTGATAAACAAAAGATTTTTTAAGAAAGAATTAGTCGTAATTCTCGTTAATGGACATTTTATTCATATTTTTTTTCAGCTAAGCCACATCCAAGTCTACAATCCAAAGAATGTTCAAAGTGTTGAGCTTCATTTTAGGGGAGAGAAAATGGCAAAGGTGTCAATTAATTTGTTGATTCTATGCGCACGTGTTTAAACCTTTAAGTTGTTTAAATCTTTAAACTTGAGAATTTCTTAAATGTTTATATCCAATTCAAGGGTATGGTCGCGCTTGAATTGGGTGTAAATAAGCCTTTGCTTTAAAGTCTATGAGAAAATTTCCCTGTTACGATGGTAATGAATATTTAAAACGTTTCTTACTTTTTTACCTAAGTATTGAAAGTTTCTTAACTTTTCAGCAATCCTAGTTTTTTACAAACTTGTTTCTTAGATAAGAACGCATGTCCATAAATTTTGCTGTACAATTGTTTCTTGCATAACTTTATTTTAATGAAACATTAGACTTTTACTATTTACCTTATTCAATTTTGTTTATAATTGTTTTCTGGACATCACACTCAAGATTTTATATTCCATTTACAGGTGATTGGAAGCTTGGCATCAGAAAAACCAGAAGATGGGAAGACTATTTCTGGTATTTTACTCAAACGAGGATTTAATTATCATATCATGTCACCAGATGATTTGCAAAGTAAGTTGACAAAACTTTAGCAGTTTTGTTTTTGAATTTTTGAGTATCTTCTTTCTACTTAAAGACTAAAAATTATCCTTTGTGGCCCCGACTGTTGTGTGATATGAAATTGTTATTTCACTGCACTGACAGACCTGTAATGTCACTGAATATCATTGGTCCAATTCTGATATCTGGCCTTTAGACGAGAAATGTATCTTTCCTAGAGGTAGATGAGAGAAATAATTTGACGTCAAAAACGAGTTAAAGGGAATAATAATTCATCACCATTACTGTGTATATTAGCAGTTTGAAGTTTGGCTTGATTGTCACTCGACGCGCAAAGAATCTTTGCTAGCGAAAGGGAAGTTTAGATTCAGAACAAGCTCAAGCACGAGTACGACATGGAAATGGAACGAGTACGACAATTAATTTTAAATTTGAGGAATGAATTTGGGAAAGGTTGTTCGCTGATGGAGTTTCAGAACGTTGTGCTTTTCAAATCTGAAACATGTTACAGATCATTTTCCCCGTTTGCAAAATTGGGTTAAAGACTTTGAGAAGAAATTGAGAAAATTTGTTTAATTATAGCGACATGACAGTGAGAAGGCATAATTCACAAAGAGTATATGGAACCTCATAAATAGAAGTTATTTAACCTAAAACGCCATATTTTCATAAGGTAAATCCAGGGAAAGGAGTGGCGCCTTCCCCTACCCGTTATGGGTAGCAGCTAACGAAAAAGGAGCCTTCGAGTTGCCTTCGACCTAGCGGTCGACCTACGTACTTACTAAATGCGGGTAGAACGCTAATTTTAGATATTTGAACGTAAGTTTATCATATTTGAACGTAGGTTTATCATATTCGAACGTAAGTTTATCGTATTTGAACGTAAGTTTATCATATTTGAACGTAAGTTTATCATATTTGAACGTAAGTTTATCATACTTGAACGTAAGTTTATCATACTTGAACGTAAGTTTATCATACTTGAACGTAAGTTTATCATGTAAGTTTACTTGTGCTACCCCCTGCAAAATAGAGCTTGCACAGGGTTTGCCTGTTTAGCATAAATAAATCCAGGCGTAAAATTGCTGTTTGGAGAGTACCTTGTACTCGCAGTCTAACTCGTTCTGAATTTAAACCGCCCAAACGAGCAATAGATTTTTAAAATCAGTCTTGCCTTAAGGTCATGCTTTTTTTCTTCCTTAGATTACACAGATTTATCAACGAGCAGTATTACACAACGACAAATTCTTCATTTCCGCGCACCTTTCAATCTGGTATATTATTGTCTGCAAACTCTAGCTGGGAAAGTGGAAAAGATCGAGGAAAAAGGAAAAGTTATGTTTCGTGTTTTTGGTGTAGTTACAGTCTCACAAGAAAAAGGAAGCGTTATCATCGAGGTTATAATTTATCTCATTTGCTTAACCCTTTTTATCGCCTGGATTCACTCATGGGAGGGCCAATTGATCATCGACCATTTTACCAAGCAATTATATCTAGTTCATTAATTTACTGTCAGTTCATCATTTTAATTACATTTACTTGCTTTTGTTACCCTTTGCAAAATATAATGAAATATAAAATACAGCAACATAAATACCCAAAAATAAGGCTGAGGGTTTGCTGAGTCATTGTGGAGGAGCCTTATCTTTAGCAACTCTCTTTTGGATTTTAGTTCAATTCAGTTTATATTCATATTCCACAACATACAAATTATTTAAAAAAAAGATAAATTAAGACAAGAACACGATGAAAAATAAGGATTACAAAGCGTTGTATAAAAGAAGATTAAATTGTATGTGAGGGGAAATAATTAAGGAGGAGCTCCCTAAATAGGTAGGCTAACGAGAAGGGAGCCCCCCTTCCCTAGTTGATAAACAGACTGCAACTTAAAGATTGAGACCTTTCTTGCCAAAATCGGACGAGAAAACGCGGAATTATGCCCAATTGCAATCAAAACCAGCGAATGACCATTTTGGCCTAATTGCTGAACTAGGCCTAACGTAGAAATGATCATTTAGACATCATAGATCAATATTTATGAACTTGCATAACTCAGCGGAGCACCGATATCAACAAACAAGGTATTTATTTTCAAATTAGCTAATAAGAAATACTTTGGGTGGATTCGATCAAACATTTTATCACTAGCGTTGATCAAACCTGTTACCTTTTTTCTGGAACACCCTGTAAATCTTTTTCCGTTCTTTCTCAATAGATTCAAAATTTCTTTTCTGAATTCGGAATCAGTTTCAAAATGCAAAACTTGGATGATCAAAATTTTAACGTATTTGAAAATATATTTTGTGATCAATAGAAACCAATGCAATGCAACAATTTGAATTAAAGTTATGGATTAAGATTGGAGGGAAAATAGTTTGCCACAAGCTTTTGTTGAAATACCGTAGTAATTTGATTAGGCCCCCTCTCGAATAAGCCCCCCTCTTAAAGTGATTATTTTGATAAGCCCCCTATTATTTCAAATCAGATAATACTCTTTTTAGATAACAAATACTCTTAATTTCTCTTAGATAATACTCGGTGCTTTTTTCAGATAATACTCTCAGGGAAGCTGACTTTTGAGTAAGCCTCCGTCTTCTTGAATAAGCCCCCCTCTCGAATAAGCCCCTCCTATCAAAGGTCGAATCATTACGGTAAGCATGTGTCTGTTTTTCTTTTTGCAAATGAGCCGACTTTTTAACACCAATTTACATCAAAACTTCAGAGTGGCCAATATATTGTGAATTTGGCATTGAGCGATTTTACATAGGAGGCCGAGATATCCTTTTTCTATTTTGGGTTTTTACGTCGTATTTTTTTGAATGGGCCAGTTATAAATTTTAGAAAGGCCATGGAATTTATACTTTTTTCTGAATTCGAGGCCTGGCTACTATATCAGCGAATGTAATGTCTACAAACGGGCCAGTTTCTGAAAATTTAAAAATTCAGCGTTTGGTGTGTAAAATACACATTTCAGTTTTATGCTAGAGTTTGCCATTCTGTTTTATTTTAGTTTCTTGAGAATTAAATTTTGTGTTCTTGTTTCAAGTAACAGATCTGGTAGATATTGTTGAGGAGATGGGGATACACACTATCTCTAGATATATGACAAATAACAATTGTAAATTTTGTTTTAAAATAGTTATTTTGAAATGTGTATTTTAAGATTGTTTGTCATATATCTCAAGATGGTGTGTGTCCTTAGATCCATGATTACTGAACAAATAGAAACAAGAAATAATTAAATGTATGTTGGTAAAATATTCTTGCTTTTTATTATCTTCATTTCTTAGAATAACTTTTTTTTATCATTTCTCAACCCAGACCAAGTTTATCATAATATTTATCATTTCATTTTATTTTCAGTGGCCATCGAATCCTGTAAATGACATGTACGCTGATTGTGTTTTAACTGTTGTGCTCCAAGTGGAAGGAAATCCACAGTTTGTTCAAGGTGAGGCTCACCCTTCACCTTTTTTTAACTCAAAAATTAATCAACTAATACCTCTGCAGCAACTTTAAAAGCCCAGAATCAAGACATGTTTCAAGGATTTTTGAAATATCTTTTCTTTCATGATAGGAATTTGTTCTATATTAAAGTTCGGGAGATTTTGCCACTTGAATTTTAATTAAATTGTACCATTAATCATGAACAAACTCTATAATTTTTTTGTTATCTCAGAAATTATTTGCGTTAAATACGAAACAAGTATGTAGGTATTGAACGAGTATGTAGGCGTTGTATGTTACTTCAGAACCCCACTTAATGCCCGAAAAGGTTCAGGACCCCCTTTTTCCACCCACCCCACTTTCTCCAGTTAATGATAAGCGGTCTCGTAATGAAGTTAATTACCTACCGTGATTTCTAAATTGTTCAAACTCCTTTTAGGCCAAATAAATGGATCTATATTTATATTTGATTTAAATATTTAGCAAACAGAGACCGCCAGTTCGGATATGGAAACTTCCACGAAAGGCTTGTTAGTTTACTTGAAGAAAAATATGGAAAAGAGGCTGTGACCGAAAGTGATGATGGTGTTTCTATAACTATCAATTTAGATGGTATTCTGGCTGTTATTGATCTTGAGACTTTGGTGAGTGAACCTTTTTTCAGTTTGTGTTTTTATCTGTTTCCATCCTTATTTCTATTTACAAGATTGACTCTTCCTATAATTTTTTCTTCTTTCATTTGTGCTAAACTTAATGCCTAGGAAATTAGTTTTCTGTGGCATAATTTCTAGGAATTGTTGTGAATGAAAATCATCAACTGCTATCATCTGGCAAACAAAATTCTGCTAAATTAAATTAGTTATATTTTGATCCTCATATTTGTTTTTTTTCAGATGAATTTAGTGGAATAAAAAATTTAATTTGGGGCCACACTGTTTTTTAATAATGTTTATCATACATTGAAATTGTTTTCTATTTAATATTCATCATATTTTCATGCTTATTTTTATTCCTTGTTAACCAGTTTTAGTTTTAGCTTACTAAATTTGTTGTTGTTGATTACGGTTATTAATGGTCTTCCGTGTTTATTATTGTGCTTTAAAAACAATAATGCAATTTTTTGGCCTAAATAACCAGCGTCGACTTGTGCCTAGTCAAGAACACCCTTTCAAATTGCAGTTAGGCCATTTGGATTGTGGCTTTAACAGCTGAGTTTCAGACTCAAAACTCTGTTGTGAATAAATTTGACTAATTTGTGCAATTTATTCAACTCCCATTATTTAAATCAGAATAAATTATTGAAGAGAAAGGAACTATTTTTGGCCTCGCTGCAATTTTAGAATCTGATTGGTGCCACCTCCATTTTCCTTCACAGGCAAACATTTTAAAATGAACGGAAACCATTCGTGTTTTGTATTATTATAATTGAAGTTTTATCTCGTGGTCTCTGTATTTTGAGCTTATTAATTCAAGCAAGTAAAAGCAACAATAATGTAAGCAAGTAAGCAACAAAAATATGAGCAAGTAAGCAACACTAATATGTTTTCTGAATATAATGTAGGAACGATCAACTTTTTTTTGTGAAAAGACAAACCTTTTTTTGCTTAACTTTGCCAGTAACATGGGTGTCATGTTTTTATTTTTAGTTTGTGGAATGTTCTGACGATTCATTGCATCATCTCATCACAACAGCAGTAAATAACTTAAATCAAGCCATGACACCAATCACCGCATGAAAATGGCCTAAAAGTAAACTCCGTGTCCACTTGCCCATGAAATGATGCAAGGCATGTCTGGGATGATCATCTTGTCGATGATGGAGTATGCATTAAGACATCACTTGTTATTTATGATTTATCAGACAGTGGTTATTAGGTGGCACATGAGCAAAGAAAGGTGAACTGACGCAATGGGCTGGCCTAAATTAAGCTTCAATCAACAATCATTTTAAAAATAAGATGATTTACGAGCATTTATTATGAATGGAACTTTTTTAACCCGAGCTTTTGGAGGGGTGTCACAGGGGGGTGCGCCTCCCGCCTCTCTTATCCTGTGACACCACCTCCTTTCGTAATGAAACGTTTGACTATGCTTCGAAAATGGAGGGATTATGGAAACCCTAAAGGTCGTTTCAATACATTGTAGAAGGGATATTAGACCGATATGACCATTTAAACGAAAGAAATGTATCTTTATTTGTTTGATCTGGAAAAGTATTAACGAATGAAGTCACTGTATATGTTTAGGAACCATGATAATTGCCTTCGTCTTTTTATTCAAGTTGTTTTGTGTGTTTTCTTTGAACCTCTAAACTGCAGTTCTTGTTCAGTATACAGTATCTTAAGTCTTATCCCATTTCCTATTATTACAGATAATTTCTTTCATTTAAGCAGATGCAAACGTAGTAATAAAGAAATCATGGTTTTGAACCAATCACCTTTGAACACAAGAAACGTTTTAAAATTCAGAAAACATGAATGATACATTCATCATAACAAATCAAGAATCCTAAAGATGACGATTTCTTGGCAACTCCCTGTTCTAACCGGTGTCGCCCATAAAGCCAGTTAATAGATGTCAAAATAAATGTCAAAATCATGTCTCCGCGTTTTAAATGACAAAATCATGTCTGTACTCGAGTGATGGCAGGTCTAATGCTCTTTCTTAATCGATCACCGTGCGACTTGTCTTTAATCGTTTTTATTAATTTTGTGGCTCTGCGCTGTACACTTTCAAGCCTTTTGACGTGCTTAATTAGGTAAGGACTCCATATAGCTACAGCGGACTTCAGTAAAGGTCTAATTAAACTCTTGTATAAAGTTAAAAATACTTCTTTATTGATGAATTTGATTGTTCGTTTTATTGACGCGAGGAAGTTTATTATCAACGAAAACACCAAGGTCCTTTACATCTTCTGCTATTTTGAGATGTCCGTTTCACATTTGTCCTTTTCGTCTTGAAGGTGATATCTCGGTGATGTGTCGGGCTGATTGCCAAGATAGAGTACGTTGCATTTGTCTGTATTAAGTGGAAGTTGCCACTGACCATTTTCCAACATTTGTTATATCAGACTGGATTTAGATTTTATTCCATCGTTTGATGAATAAAGTTTCAAATCATCGGCAAACATTTTCACTTTGGAATCATCTAAGCTTTCAGGTAAGTCATTTATGTACAGTACAAAAAGTAATGGGCCTAGCACACTTCCCTGTGGTACACCGCTTAATACGTTACTCTAGTTCGATTTATAACCGTTTAGAACGATACGCTGTTTCCGATCACTTAGAAAGGATGATATCCATGCAAGGATATTTCCGTCAATTCCGTAATATTTCAATTTGAGCAAAAATCTTTCATGTGGTACAGAATCAAATGCTTCCGCAAAATCAAAGTAGATTACATCAACATATTTTCCTTGATCTAACAATGAAGTTGCTTCTTCAAAAAATTCGAGTAGTTTTGCAGTTAAACGCAGGATCTTTTGCAACGGAATCCGAATTGATCAGGCGAAAAGAGGCTTTGCTCGTCTAAATGATTTATGATACTGTTTTTTATTATTCTTTCCATCATACAATGAAGGTTTGGCTAATCGGCCTATAGTTTTCTCTAGCACGTTTGTTGCCTTTCTTGAATATAGGGGAGACATTAGCTAATTTCTACATGTTCGGAAGAACCCCCTGTATCAAGGCTTTTTGAAAATTAAATGCACTGGATGGGCAATGACATCCGCAGTTTTGTTATCTGGTCCAGTAGATTTCGATGCATTCAGAGATTTAATTATCTCGAGAATCGCTTCTTCACTAATTTCAACGTTCTCTAAGACAGAAGAACGATTGGAATTCGTTACGTTCGGAAGGTTTAATAAATCTTCTTTTGTAAATACTGAAGTAAAGAACTCATTTAAGATGTCGATTTTCTGTTGTTCCGAGGATGTGTAAGAATTATCATCAATTTTCAAATCAGGTACTTTCGACTTTGTTTTTAATTTAGAATTTGCATACTTCCAATATTTTTTGCAATTCAATTTTATCGTAGTAGCGATGTATTTCTCGAACTCTTTTATCTTTTTGCGAACTTTTGACTTTATAATGTTTGAATGTCTTTTAAACCTCTCGTAATCTTTACCTGTTTTTGTTACAATCCACCGTTTGTAGGCATTATATTTCTGTTTCGACGATTTGAGAATGGATTTGTTCATCCAATCTGGCTGTTTCCAATCTTGGTCTTTTGGAGTGCTACTGTACTTGGGGATGAAAAGTTGAGTTTTGATTCTAGGTATTACATCATAGAGTCTAGAGTGTCATACCCGAGAAATACCTTAGACCTTTATTAAATGATTGTGTATAGTCGTATAACTGTATAAATAAGCCGTATAAATTGATCTATTTATAAGGTTGCCCTTCAACGAAAGCTTCTTGTTTCCATCGTACTGGCGATCCAGCCTTGGGATTTCTTCCTAATTTTTGTAAAAAAAAAAGTTGCGTTAGTCTGAAATTTTTTTAAGATAATGATAGTTGGGCCTGAATTATAAAAACAGTTATGCGATGGGATCTGAATTTTTTATAGTTTTTTTTTTTGCCAAAACGCTTTTATCACCACCCCCTCCCTCCCCATCTGAACCATGTATTAATAAGTCCCTTGGTAATATGTCATCTTCTTATAGCATATGAGGTATGTTTATTTGTTCATTATTTATTCTTTGTATTTTTCCCTCAATAATTTTTCCAAAGCCCTTGGTCTATTCAGCGAGGTCTATTGTTCGTTGTTTTCCACAACCAAGAAAAAAGAATTTATAATCCATAAGTGACGTATGGTGACGTAGGTGATGTTGAACGGCGCTTCTCTAATGTATGTAATTTATAGAAAAGGGTTGCAAATATTACAAAACATTTTACAGGCATGAATGGTTTTATTGTACACGTTAAAATTACAATTACATTCAAGGCCTAGGCATTTCAGAAAGTTCCGCATACCTTTATGAGTCAATAATACCTCGAATAATAGCATGATTTCGTTGCAGCGTCGCATTAACAATGCCACAAAACAAATATCGAAAGTTTGTTTTCGTGAAAGTTAATAGAAACATTTTGTGAATTTCGTGAATTTTGACAAGAAAAAAAGACTGCATTACTGAGAAGAGAACAAACCACACCACAGTGCCAAAATACAAGAAAGAGCTGCTGACTGAAAATTTTTATCATGTTCCTGAAATTAAAATGTCTTCAACGCCATCAGATTTTCCGATGTACGATTATGCAATTATTGCGATTATTTTGCTTCTTTTTATTATACTATCTATCCAGAAATTGTGCAACCACTATTCAGACTCGGAAAGCAGTACCAGCAGTACTGAGCAGGAGACAGAACAATGTCCACAGCCATCGGTTCATCTACAAATTGTAGATCCTGTGAATCAAAATCAAATTACGCAACAAATTGCACTCCCAAAACCTGGCACACCAGTGTCACCTTATGGCTGGCAAAACCTGGCACTACCAAGTCATGAGGAAGTTCTGAAAAACTGAAGTAAAAAGCAAATTAGATTAAATTTTAACTGGCAAGATTGCTTTATATGTTTGGCTTGGATCATTAGAATGGATTTTTTTTCAATCTGGCGTGGCATATGGTGAACCACGGTCTTCTAGTTTTTATTTTTATTCGTATAAAAACAATTTATCCAACAATTTTTTGTACATAATTTTTTTTAAAAATCTGAATATAAGTAAAATATATTATTAACCAATTTGGCATATATAAGGTGTGCAGATTCTGCAGGAGCAGTCATGGCTGCTAATAGCCATGATTTTCATTTTGAAAATATCAGTATTTTGTTTAAAATATTTGAAAGTTTTAAAATAATATGAATATGTTCAT
>JAYJMH010015031.1:0-21701 GCA_036873815.1 Phacellophora camtschatica
GGAAATGTAAAGTTGGTGCGCAAAAATTTCTTACATTTACTTGATTCGGTGCGCAGTTAGCAAAGTTTCCAACCTGGCTTTCTGTAACAAAATGCACACGGTTGGAGCTTAAAAATAGCGGAAAAATAGCTAGCTTGGCCCTTAACAAATCTTTAGTATTTATTATATTCTTCAAGCACACACAACACACACATGA
Source organism: Phacellophora camtschatica (assembly GCA_036873815.1). Classification (NCBI taxonomy): domain Eukaryota; kingdom Metazoa; phylum Cnidaria; class Scyphozoa; order Semaeostomeae; family Ulmaridae; genus Phacellophora; species Phacellophora camtschatica. The sequence goes on from JAYJMH010015031.1 coordinate 197, forward strand.
ATTATTTGCTGACATCGAAACGTCGCTCATGGCATTATTATCGTTAATATTTATAATTAAATGTTACAAAAATAATACAAATATAATTAAATATATATACATAAATAAATAGATTAACTAGCTAGTCTAGTTTAGCTAGAAAATAATGATAAATAATACCATTTCAAAATAGGTGGTGGAAGTTATTAGTATATTTTATAATAAATTTTAAATTATACAGTAATAATAAAAAATGAAGTAGCCCAATGAATGGTACTTACTTCAAAAACATCAGGCAGACGATTAGTAATCAAATAATTCTTGAGCTCTGGATCACAATTCTTTATCGTAGACATTTTAAAACTTTGATGTACACAACACAACAAAACAAGATCAAAAGTCATCCATCTTCTTGGTTGTTTTCATGACGTTCTCAAGCAACCAACAAAAGCTCCTTCGGTGTGACATTCCAAATATCATGTCGCAGCATTTTGGTTCTGTTTTTAAACGCTGTGCAGGCGCAGAATAACAACATCCTGTCGCAGTGTTTGGAGGTGATGGCGGACAACTGACAATAAAGTAGCGGTGTGCGGAAAAGATTAAACTCTCATTCTACCTACCTTAGCTTAAATGATCACCATTAAAATTGTCTTAAATCTAACACCGAAGAAGATAAAATGGCAACTGAAAGTAGCGGAGAGGAAATTCTTGAAGGTTTTCTTTGCCCAATATGCATGAATGACCTGCGAACACCTTCCAAACTTTCTGCACATTTTGAAGGATTTCATGCCGAAGACAAGGATGTCCTACGGCAGCTGAGAACTGTGTTTGGAAAAGCGAAGAACAAATTGTTGAAAAGAGAAGAACCAGTAAATACAAGTCAAGCAGCATTATCTTCAAACAGCAAGGAATTTGTGAGCAGAGGCACTCCTGGAAGTGGTGGAATTGATCTCTCTTTGTGGGACTCACAAGAAATCGGTATGAATGAGAAATAAGAATATGCATTGTTTTAACTAGCAAAGGGGCTTGGGGAGGAGGTTATCATAAGATATAACTCTGGCGCATATAGATATATTTTTCTATTATGTTTGAAATGAATGACTCATATAAACATTGTATTTATAAGTCATTTATTCACAAATCATGTCTATATAAGCAAATCTTTTCAAAAAAAAAGAAGGAGTTGATTTGTTATCATGTAATGTAGTGATCTCCTTTGTGATCACTCATATAAGCTCTAGGTTGGAAAACATGCATGTTTTTGCCTGTATAAACTAATAAACTGCAACTGAATAGTGAGCAAACTAAACTGATCAGGTGCTTGCTGCAAGTGAAACTTACCCAAGGGTATTAAAGCCATTCTGCAAAAGCAAAATATCTGGTTTGAGAGCAAAAGCTCTGGTTTGCACAATTTCAACTTCAAAAATTAATATCTCAAGTTACAAGGCACCAAAACTGCCAAACAAGGTATTTTTTATTAAGTTAACAATTAATGAATAATGTTTTGTAGCATTTTAGTAATATTTTTATTGTTAAACTCAATCAAATCTGTAGACTTTTTTGGACACCTGATATATAGAAACAGTGATGCACTATTATTGTATATAATATTTATACATAATAATTACTGTCATATATATTTAATTCAATCAATATTTCCTGTAGAAGATGCTAAAATGAAAACAGTTTCACTTGGACATGTTTGATTAGCATTTTAACAGTGTAGCAGAATAACAGATAAAAAGTAGTTGGTTTTGTAAAATTATCTGAAATATTCTTGTCATAGCATCTTAAATTGATGGAAATGTGCCTTGTTTATAAAGCATGTTTTCCTTATCTTTTGAATGTTTCTCATATTTTGAATCCAAAATAATAATCCAGAATTTCATGAAACTAATAATTTTTCCCAAATTGTAACCTGAAAGTAACCTGATATTAAGTTTCGATTTGGTTTTTTTAATTCTATTTCTTAATATCTATTAAATGAAAACAACAATAAAATGATATAACAAAGAAATACAATGGTAAATTAATTAAATATAAGTATTTTGTTATACATTTTAGAATTCTTAGAGGAGGAGCTCTCTAAGTAGAAAAACTAACAATAATAGAATCAACCCATACGTTTCCAAATCAAGGTTGATTAAGTTTTTATGTTGACTAATAAAAAATTTTGGAATTTGAGCTTCAAATGTTGTGCAATGACATCTAATTTAAATTCTAATTTTAATCAAGTTTTGTGAATCGTTTTTAAGATTCTTTTTAAATGAAAATTTTGAGGAGGAATTTCTAATTTCTACTGGCAAACCATTCCATAACTTTGTCCCCCTAAGTATACAGTATATTGAAATAAAACTATACCAGAGTATCAGTATCCCCCTGGGACTACAAAGCTTTAAAATTGCCAGCTGTGTGCATTCCATGTGAACTTGCACAGAAGGCCATACTAATAAGATTCATTTTACACCAGAAAACAACAGGTTTGTTCATTTAAATTTAATTTCAATTAATATATTGTTTTCACCATATGTTTGTGCCAACATACCAAGAAAATTTCTTTTCCATGCCAAAGAACTTTGGGCCTTAGTACACCAAATACACCCTGGTAAAAACGCAATGACAATCACCATCATCATGTTTATTTATAGAAACAAGGTACTACACACTTTTAAGAAAAAAAGATACCTTCAATGCAACCCAAAAAAGCAAAGCTTAATTTAATTTAATTTACTATTAACTGAAAGCTTAATCAAATGGATGATAAATATTTGACAGTAAGATCTACGAAATATAAAATGTAACAGCATAACAGCAATAATTCAGGCCTGTATCTTTGAGAAACTACTTGCAAAAGTATATCAAGGAACTGAAGGAGAAAATGTTAGCTTTGAGGAAATCGAGAAAGAGATTGATGAAGCAACGGATTGGGAAATAAAACTGTTGGAGCTGATCAATTAAATAGACAAGGTTAAGAAGAGAACGCAATCATATCCATCTGCAGCAGACAGTGTGTGAGCCTCGGCGCCGACAACAGCATTCATTTCGAATTCTACGCAACCAGAACCAGAAGAACATGGAGATTTTCACAATCGTAGTGTCAGTTCGACAGTATCGCAGGGAGGAATTCGTCTTCCTAAAAAATGTTTTGCCCAAGTACCAATAATCGACGAGTGTCGAAGGAGATAACAATCCAAATAGCTAGGAAAGCTACTGACGATATTTGGCCAATCAGTGAAAGTGTCGTTGCAACGGAAAAGATAACCGAGTCCGAAAAATTATCAGAAACCGCTGATAGGAACGACAAAACCTTTCGTTGCAACGGGAGAACACGGAACGAATATTCAGTGCTATTTTTATCACAAGCAGTATCTGTCATTAGAGTAAAAACGCAGGGAAATATTGCAGAAAGCTAAAAGTTGTTTCAAATGCATGAGTACATGACGTTTTGCACAAGCTTGCAATTGTAAATGATAAGTATCACGAAGTAATATACAATAGACTCGTTAGATTCGACAGATAAAATTTGAGTCTGATAAATCCCGTGCTATCCGTGCTACCCGTGCTCCCGTGCTCCCGTGCTTCGCAACAGCCCGTGCTCCCGTGCTTCGTAACAGCCCGTGCTCCCGTGCTTCGTAACAGCCCGTGCTCCCGTGCTTCGACACAGCCCGTGCTCCCGTGCTTCGTAACAGCCCGTGCTCCCGTGCTTTGCAACATCTCGTGCTTTGCAACAGCCTGTGCTGCCCGTGCGTCGCAGCTCCAGCAAATTCTATTAGTATTATAAATTATAAATTACACATTTTTTGTTGTTGTAATAATAAAATAAGAAATAAGAACATTTTTAGGGAATCGCAGCTGTATTAAGAATTTCAGTACTAAGATTATAAACACATCTGATGACATTTCTTGACATTTTCCATTATTATTTGTCTTAGTCACTTAGACTTGGATTTGTCGTGCAAACATGAGGCATCCTTTGATGATTTCCAAATTATTAGCAAAACTGGAAACTCATTCGATCTTCTTATTCATGAAAGTCTACTTATTTTGAGAGACCACACCCATTTTGAGAGACCACACTCAACTTTCAGCAATCGTCTATTCCCATGGTATTGTTCTAATTATATTGTTCTAGTTTTTAATTATTTTTCTCGCTTAGTAATATTATTTATTCATTCACTCTTTACATCATGTCAACCGTCCAAGTCGTTCAATTTTACTTTTACTTTCATTTTGTTAATTTACATACCGATTATATCAAACCAAATTCTAGTGCCGACAAGTGGCAAACATAAATTCTTGGGGTGCTCCCCTAAGTTTGGTTACCTTGTTGTGAAAATTCCAAAATAACTTGCCTTCTGTAAACTTAAAAAAACTGTTACATTTTGTATTGCGTTTGTTGCGAAGCACGGAAGCACGGGCTGTTGCAAAGCACGGGAGCACGGGCTGTTGCGAAGCACGGGAGCACGGGCTGTGTCGAAGCACGGGAGCACGGGCTGTTGCAAAGCACGGGAGCACGGGCTGTTGCGAAGCACGGGAGCACGGACTGTTGCGAAGCACGGGAGCACGGGCTGTTGCAAAGCACGGGCTGTTGCAAAGCACGGGAGCACGGGCTGTTGCAAAGCACGGGAGCACAGGAGCACGGGATGTTGCAAAGCACGGGAGCACGTATAGCACGGGATTAAAATTTCATTGTAAGGTATTTCAAGCGGAATTAATAATTTTAAAGTTCGACGCAATACCTGGCTAACTGACTTACAGTTTTGTTTTGGCACTCGAATTTTGGCTGACCTTATGCTATTATCTGCTCCCTTGATGGTCTTTCAAAAGAACCATGTCTCCAATTGATATCACTTGTTCATTTAGTCGTTCGTTTGCCCTGGGTGACTCCATTAATCCTGTTAAATATTCGTTCGTCCTTCTTTTGTTGAATTGTCCTAGAAGAAAGTGATTAGACCTTGTCCTTTTGGGCAAAGTTTCATAGGTACTGACATAGGTAATGTCATTGGGTAAGTGCAATACATTTCTCCCGTTTATCAAATGTGACGGTGTAAGAGGATACAAAATACCTTCTGTGTGTCATCGTATACATAAGTAAGAGGTCGAGAGTTGATGGCAGTTTCAATTTCAACAAGCAATGTGTTCATTTCTTCGAAACCTAGCATTGCTCGACCGACTACGTATGTATACGATGACACAGGCTAACCGAGCCTTGATTTTTCTGACCGAGCTTTTCGTACAAATTGTTTAAAACAGCAAGGTAAAATAATATGGATTTTGTGACATGGCTCCTGATTGTGATACAGTATCCCGTTTTGGTGACTGTCTCTCGTTTTCTCTAGTTTATCTAGCTGATTATGCTTGCAAGTGGCTTACAATTGAAAATCACTGCTTTTTTTTATTTGAATAACAATGTGTGCAGCATTTCATTAAGCCGGATAAATTGTTCTTGAATTTTCTGGAACAAATATGAATTTTATTCATTTATTACCATTTTTTGTTGCGTTTTCAGCATTACAGCAGTCGATAACAGCAATTTGGTCAGTTAACAAGACAACTAAATTCTGCTGATTAATCACAATTTTTGGATGAATCTCTAGACTGACGACTTTGGTCTGCTTTTTTTGTAGAATTTTCTGTTTTTTTTCTCACAAATATGGTTTTGGGTATATTTCGACACAGACTTATGCAATTTGCCTAATGTATCATCCTTGCTATTTTTAAAATTGGATCAATTGTTGCCATTTAAATAGTTTGAAATATATCAAATCAATTACAGTAGAATTGTTAATTTCCAAAACAAATTTATGCGCAATTAGAAAATGTTTTCCACTCATAGTTTTCTACCTGAGTCCTCAACGCACGAAAATAACTTTTGATTGGGTAACAATGCTTTATAGAATGAGATGTGATGAAAAAACCAATAACCACACAAGCACACATAACAGATTTGATAAAACTACTTCTCGATTGACTTTGGAATTTTTTATTACAATTAGGATGCACTAGAAGTCATCTTTCAGAGTTCAAGAAAACTAGAAATGACAAAATAGAGAGATTTGTTGTTGAAACAAACAATATATTAATAAGACTTGACAAGGTAACACTTTGATTAAAGTATAAATTGACTTTGTACCTATTTTGAGTATTTGCACATTGTTCACTGAAGTTCACATAGAGCCATTGTTTTTCTATTGTTACTTTCAAAAACGAGCAACAACTTTTTTCAGGTGTGCACTACAAAGTTTTCATTATGACTTTGTAGAATGAAAAATTGTTTCTTGGGCCAAAATAGAATTCAAAGTTACAAATTTGTTTTTCTGTATTGTACGTTGCATTTTTTGTGAATTTTGTCATGATAGCTTACATTAAATAAAGGAGAATACATTATTTTAAAAACAGAGATAAATAAATATTGTACAAGAATATTGTGATATTGACATAAAAGACACCTTTTTAATGTCTGATTGTTTAACACAGCTGCTTTTTGATATAATTTCTGTGTATTTTCCCCATGATTATTTTCTCTTTATTGTTTGCCTTTAGCTTGTGCAGTCGGGTATCTATTCTACTGAATCGGCTATTGCCACAGCAATGAAAACGAGGAAAGGTGAGAACTGAAACTTTGAGATTATATTTTTATAAATGCTTTTCTGTTATTTTACGACAGGAATCTTGTATATTGCTTGAATATTATATCAGATTTCTCCGAGCAATTTACCAATAAATTGTTTGTGAATATGTTATTAAATTTAGTTGTTTGTAAGGGAAACACTTTTTTGTTTTCCATTGCAATAATATTTTGTCTCTTTTTTTAGATGTGGAGAAGAGAGTTGTTCCATGGGAGAGCGACAACAATGTCAAGTATTGTAGAAACTGTTTCAAAAAATTTAATGTACTTCTGAGAAGACATCATTGTCGATTGTGTGGGAAAGTTTATTGTGGAGAATGTTGTGATTATATTAGTCACGTTGAGGCTAGTAAGTGTCATCGTTACAATTCTTACAATTTTTCATATGTATAATATTATATTCTTTATGTACATTAGATCTTGCAGAAAAAGGCTTTGTAAGGGCATTGTGAAAAACTTTAGCTTTAATATTTCATTTTTCAATTTCGTTTGATGAAATAGACTTCATCTTAAAGTTTTAGACCTTGTAGGCAAAATGAAATTAAAATGCTGAGTTATTCGAAATAATAACCAAAACTAATGGTTTCTATAAAACCAGAGGTTAGCCTTTCCGTTGAATTGCTAAGAATTGGTTTTTTATAGCAAAGGAGCTTTGAAATTAATATTTGAACAGTATTGATAAGTGAATGGCAATACACAATAACACATGCTACGTCTGAATTGGTCAAGGCGAATATCTTATCAAGATTTCTGAAATGACACCAAAGCGATTATTTGTTGAATATGTTCATCACTGAATAAATCTAATTTTTTTGCAATGGCTGATTCAGAATGCGAGATACTTATCTTGACCTTGTATAAATTCAGCTGAAAGTGTACAGTCAGAAATTCATCTGTAATGGTCACATGATTTAAAAAACGAAAAATATTTTTTTCAAAGATTTTACTATATCTGTAGAATTTAGAATCAGGCAGTTTTTATTTCAAAAAATGATGATATGTGTCGAGAGAAAAAGTGTATAAATTTCCATCTGCATGTTGCTGAAATATGATTGAATTTGATCAAGGTTTTCAATGTTTTTTTAAAGGTTTTGCATGTGCGTTGATTTTGGCAATTTCGCTTTATAACCCGTGGAATAAATCACCAATATTCTCTTATTTTATTCTTCCTCTCCTGTCGTCACGGTCGTCAAAGTGCAGGTGCACCAGTGAGCAGGAGTTATTCCCAAGGTCAAGAAGGGTGGCTAGTCACCAAACAAGCCCACTTCCCGGCGATATGGTTCTTAGAGGAGTTAACAAGTACATCCATTGTTTTGTTCACAACAAGAACATCAATGGTGATTATAAAAAATCTGCAGGTTTATAACTAATAAGCCTACCGGGCGCTCCAAAAAACTATCCCCGTTTGAAGGGCTATGGCTTGAAATCCGAGGGCATATAAGTCGCAAATTGTACACAAAACAATGTCCAGCGGGCAAACGTAGAGTTTGGGATATCAGGGCCCTCGTTGATAACAGTACTTCGTGTGTTGCAGAGGTTACCCTGTGTAAACATTAATATTATTTATTTATTTATCCACTCGTCTGCAATCACAAAACTGAAAAATAAAATAGGCTCCGTCCATGAGCTTTCAAGTCAATTGAAAAACCAAAATTCGTTTCCAGTGAACATTTTGAAATTGAAGCAACCTGCTTGTTTCTATATTGACTTGAGTAGTTTGATTAGGGAATTTTTTCAAATTTTAAACTCCTGAAGTGCCATTATAGCAAGCAGGTTGTTTTAATGTGAAAACGCGAATTGAAAATATATAACTTTTTTCAAGTGAACTTCAAAGCTCACAAACTAAGGCAATTTTAGATTTCAAATTTTTGACTGGTGAATTTTGCTGCAGTTTACCCTTCAGACGTCGTTTTATGCACAATTTGAGACTTTAGTCTCGCGGAGTTCAAGCTAAAGCCTTGCAACCTGGGATTTTTTTCGTTGGGTTCACCTGGTACATCCCGAGCCTCGTTAGAAAAATGTATTTTTAATCTGGAGTTTTTATGGAAGAACGAGCCAGCTTAGTTAAATGTGCAATCTCACTTCACGAGAGATGAGATCTCGCTCAGGTTGGAGGAACTATTTCTCATAATTGCTGTATAAAAACCACAATTGTTATGTCAGTCATTTATCTCGTCTAAATTTGTCGATTTGTCGATTTGTCTCACTTTTCAGCTACCCATAGCTTAGCGAAACTTTCTGAACTGGAAAATGAAAATAGTTTGTCAATTTCACTATTGTCCCAAAATTCGCCTTTGTTTTTTTGCTTATTTCACATATATTTTCAATTTAATTTTTGGACATGTTTTCGTGATTTAAAATTTCAGAGGTGCTTTCTTGTAGATGAGATTCTGCAAGGTGATACAATTTCAAATTTTGGCAAAGAATCAAATAAAAATGAGAGTGAAGATAAAAATGGAATGAGAACATGTTTTGTTTGTTTAGATTTACTACAAAGGTAAGTTGAACTTATGCACATTAATTAATTAATTTATTATGTAATTTGTTCATTATTTTATGGATGATCATATTGTCATTATTTTATTATTTTGACATATAAAATATTTGAAAGAATTTTTTGCAACAGTAGCAGCAAATATAAAGGACATGAAAAAGTTTCTTTTGGATGGCTTTGAAATCAAACATTTTAAATGTTTTAAATTTGTTTTTTCTCGTGTGAAGAAGATATCAACAAGTTCCTTTAATATAGTCAAGAAAAGTGAAACAACTTGCAGCTTAATTTAGGGAAATTCCCATGAATGCCAGAGAAAATAGAGCTTTCTTCTTTGTTGTTGATGTTTTGAACTTTGAAGCTTTTCGATCTTTTTGAGCTTTTGGTGAGATAATTTTTTGAAAAACCTTCATTACGCTAAAAATTAACAGAGAAATATCGTCAAAAATATCTTTGTCTATTAATCGGAACAAAACCATCACACAACTTTACACGTCCCCTCTGTCCTCAGGTTTGTTGTCATTTTAACGCAACCTCATTGGTCCGTTGGCGAAAGAAATCGAACGTTGGATTAGCGCTCTTAACCAATCAAGATTTGAAACCTATGCTGACAACCACAACCATTACTTTCTGCACCAACAAAGCAAGAACAGATTTTATAACAATCGTAAAATTGACACGCCATTTTTAGAGCGATTGACCATTCAAGACAAAGTGAATTCTCTCCAGCAGAAAATCGAATCATGGCTTCGTTTGTTTTGATTTTCTGCTTGAGAGAATTCGCTTTGTGTAGGATGGCTAATTGCATTGAAACTTACTTGTCAATTTTACTATTGTTACAAAATCTGCTCTTGTTCACCAACTAACTAACTTGTTTGCAATCTTTGTTTTTGATATTACCTTTAATAATGAGCAAAATTTAAGATATATGTTTCCATAAGTGAGTACGTCTTAATAGACTTTGATATGTTTAGAAAAATTTGCTTTTCATATGATATTTAAACATTCCGATGTCAAATGAATGAAATAAAATAATGTTTTCATAACATTATAGAATAAGTATATTTCTTATTTTTATCTCACCAGTTTCCTAAAGGACACAAATCATACTATTTTTTAATTGAAAATGTTAATGTTTTTATAATGCTACATGCATACCCTGTTTATTTGTTTTTTTTTATGTCACCAGTTTCCCAAAGGACAAACAGAGGAGAATTTTATAACAATAGTGAAATTGACACCGGTTTCAAAGTTAACAAAACAAAACTCTTTCAACTGGAAAACGAAAGCAAACAATGTTGCGGAGGAGATGTTTTCGTTTTGCAGTCGAGAGAGTTTCGCTTAGCTCTCGAGGGATAATCGCTTTGAAACCAGTGTGTCAGTTTCACTATTGTTACAAAATTTGTCTCTGTTTGAAGGACACAAATCAGATATTTTTCCTATTTTTAAACTGTTAATGTTTTCATAACGCTACAAAACCTAATTATCTGTTACTTTTTATTCTGAGTTTCTCAGAAGATACACCATAAGTTATATCTAATCTCAAAATTTGAAAGCACGCGTTGTTATAACATTTCAATCCTGACACATCGACATGTAGCTTATACAGCTCACATGGCCTCAAAGTTTTTAAAAATACAGTACTTGCAACAGCATATATTTTATAGGCATTGTCAAATTAGAAGTGAAATTCATGCAAGACCTGCAATTTTAGGATTATATGAGGTAACAAAATCATTAACTATTTATAGAAGTGAAATTTTTATGTTTATCGTATAAATTTTTTTTGCCTAAATGTATTTATATATTTGTTTATGCTACATGAAGTTCCTTTTGTCTTATCTGATATGGTCGTAAAATTAAGTGTTATGCAACTTGAGGCAAAAAAGCATGTTTCAAATGAATAATTTTTGCAGAATTACTTATTTGCTAACGATACTCCTGTTATCTCATATTTTTATATTTACTTTGTAAAATGAGTTATTTGAATATTTTCTTTAGAACATTTGTGCTTGAGTTTGTCTCTTGCTCCAATGTTTTCTTTCATTCTATATTTTTGAATGTTAACAAACGACAGATTGGACTTGTATCACTTTCATTCTTTTATTCTATATGACATTATATTTCTGCAATTTTTAAATCATTGATCATAATTTTGATCTTCAGAAATTAAAGTTGTACATGTCACAGAGTGATGTTATCATACCAAACTTTTTGAAAATGGCTGAATGTGTGAAGTAAGATTTTTATTTGTATGTTATATTTCTAAATATTCAATTGTTTCATAATTATGCCGTAAGTTTTATTCATGAACATGTTTTATTCATGAACATGTTTTATTCATGAACATGTTTTATTCACTAAAAATATACTTGTTAAAATTTGATTATTTAACTTTTTTTACTGAATGTAAGGTTCAAACTGATAAAGGGCCTTAAATTTGAACAAAATTCTTCAGTAAACAAGCGAAATAATTGAGTATGCTGTCATAGACTGCTTTAGGCTAGAACAACTTTTTGAACAGCAACTCCAAAACAAACACTGATATCGAAGTGCTCCTTTTTGGCATTCAAATTGATGCAGACTTAAATTTGACTCACAAGCTAATAAAAAAAAAATATGATGATAAATAAAGAAACAATCATTTGAAAAGATATTAATTGAAAAAATAAAATTATTTTAAAATTCAAATTACGCTTGCTGCAAACAATGCAATGAGACATAAACATATTGATCATTTTAAATTTGTTTGTAGCTATTTGCTAACTGTGGGTGATTAAGTTTATTTACCACGAGAGACATCGTTCTCTAAAATAGAATAAAATTTACTGTAAAAATAATTGCAAATAGGCATACTTTTGAAATCTTGTAATGGAAAATAAAAGGCCAACTTGCTCATAATTTGTGTTGTTTGTGAGAAATCTTGTGTTTTGTGAGCAAGTTTTCTTCAAGATGTCAGTTAAGCTTTGCTTTCCTTTTGTCGTATTGAGCATCATTTGCATTATGGGGTATCCAAATATGGGGTATGATCCCATAAATAAATTTGAATAGAATCGTATCTTGAAGCGGTTGTTTCTTGTAGCATGGGGGAAACGGAATACAGTCTTGATGTCGCAATGGAAGCAAAGATAAAATTGTTTAAAATATTTGAGAATATTGATGCAATAAGGCAAGTATTCAAAGTAAATTCGTTTGAAATGTTTTATGGTTTTACTGTTTTGTTGTTTTTTTTTGCTATTCAGTTGAGTTATATTTATGAAATGTATATTGCCGTAATAACAGGCTTTAGAAACCTTTTTTAAATTTGGTCCAAAATTTGTTTGAATACTCAAATAATTACTAAAATAATTACAGCAAAAATTATTATTGTTAAAGAATATTTTTTAACTTTGAGTCACTCTGTGTAGACATTGATGTATAAATTTTCTGTTTTTGTAATTCATCCAAGGGAACTTACTTCTTAGATTTATTGAAATTCAATTTTCTTTTGTTGCATAGTAAAATGATACAATTATTGGGAACTAACGGAGAAAAACAACCACACCCTCACACTTTAAAATTACAGAGACAAATAAGGAATTTTGCTGCAGGTTATTTACAAGAAAACATGTTCACAGCACCATCGTTACCTAGCAACGACAAGTATGTTGAACTCGTTCGCATCAGAGCCGAAATAGTAGCCAGAAAGAGGCGAGAAGAAAGGGAAAAGATTGTAACCGACTCGTTGCTCGGAAGGGATGCAACACAACCAAGAGGGCAGAAGGACGTTTCTCCACCAAGATCAAATTGGTTAAATCCACCGATGAGGGTTGGGGCGAGTAAGTCTGACGAAGATTCAAATACATCTGAGGATGATGGAGGAGGAAAGATGTCTGGGTTGTTTAGAACAGGCAGTTTACGTTCAAAGTTAAAAAAAAAATTACAGAGACCATTTACTGCTGTGTCTATAACAAAGTCTGATAATAAAGGATGGGGTCCTGTGAATGTAACAATGAGTTCGTCACCAGACCCCATGATGCAGCAAATGGAAATTATCAGGGGATATATTAAACAAGCGAGCTTTGAAAGAAAATTTGAAGAAGTGGCTTTGTTTAAACAGAATTTAAAAGAATTAGAATTAGAATACATGAAACAAAGACAAGAAAAATAGAATCTAACAATTTCTTAGTTGTAGAAGAGTTTACAATTTTAATTATTGTAATTTATTTTTATGTGAATATGAAATCCGCAAGACAAATAACCCTTGCAGTAACTCTTGCACTTGGAAACACATTCGAATGGAAATCTAAAAACTGAAATTGAACAGCTTTTTAGTTAATTCATCCACAAGTAATGATTTCTCTCCTCAAGCGATTTTTATGAAAAATTCGCAGCACAAAAGAACAATTTTAGTTTTTTGAAATATTAGCCATGGACAACTCATTTTCAAGTTCATTTTTTTAATTTATTATTCGAATTTCTTTCTAAGAATGGGGTCTCTTGTTTGGAATAACGTCGTGATGTGAAAACGCAGCACTTTATATGCTTGGGCCAAAGTCAATTCTTTTTGATAGATTGGAGCAAAAGTGTTGAAAAGGATGTAAAACATTTGAGATGAGAAAAGAATTTCATACAAAGGAGGAAGTTTTGTAGTTCTGTGATTTTCCGATGTAAAATTTGCTGTTTGTAACAATCTGCAAAGGAAAATTTAATTTACTTTTATGAACAATAGTTTTAATAATAATGAAGTTCTGATTTATTTTGCAAAATGTTTTTAAAATAAGGTTGGTTTTAAGTTGTAATCCGTTTACGAATTCCCTGCCAGTGCAATTGTGAAACCTACAAATTTAGCAATTCTCTTCTTTTTTAATTTGTCAGCAGAGATATCTTATGATTACATATACATATTTGAAGTCTTACCGGTAGTTTTCGTTTATGAAAAATATCAATAATTTAAAAACTGATAACCTTTAAAATGACGATGATAAGGCTCTATTATAAATTAACTTTACTAGAGTATTAGAGATTTCTCGTGGCAATTTCAGTTTCTTGATTTTTGTTACGAAATATATTCCATTTTTTAAGTTGTCTTTTTTATTCCACATATTTGTAAACCTATCCAGAAATAAAGTAACATGCACAATCGTCTGTTTTTGGAATTACGTAAAATGCATAGTTGCCATTTCTTTTTATTCAAGAAAAGAATTTAAAAAAGTTTTAAAAAGAATATCATCCTAAGAAATGCAATATTTACGAAAACGTTGTCTTTTTGAGTTGAGTCTTACCATTTCATAATTTTAAAGTAATTTTGTATGTGTAGTTTGTTAATAAATTTTGTAGTTATTTGAAAAATTTCATAGACTGATTTTGAAAAAATTCTATAATATGACAAGACATTGAAATCCGAAGCGAACAAGAGCGAAGAGGATGCTCACAAGATAGAGAAATTGATTTGAAATTTTTAACGAAATATATTCAAATAAATTTTAACAAAATTCAAGCATCATCAGTAATGTCCGCTGAGTTGACATTCAAACTAGTTTAGAGCGTATAAGGGATAATTGCTGGCGTAACATCGTGGCTGTCATATCGACTAAAACAAAAGAATCACGTGACTCTTTATTTTTATCATTTTTATTTTTTATTTTTCCTTTGATGTTTTTTTTCTTTATTTTTTATTTTCTTTTGATTTTATTCGATTCTACTTTCTTGTTCCTTTTCTTTTTGTTTCAATTTATCTTTATATTTTCTTTTAATTTTTATCTTATTACTTTTTATTCTAAATTATTTTTATAATTTCATAAATTTTATAAACCCACCCATCTTTGATGTTAAAATTTTCGTGTATACCCAAAGAATATAAGCCTTCTACCACACCAGCGCTAAGTCTTTGTATCCGAAGCCAGAACTTGCCGGTTGTTAATTTTCTTCCAGTGGTAACAATTTCTGAGGATAATTTCCAAATCATGAGTAACTGGGCCAGAGCCTAACGGTGTTGGGATTTGATAGAGAACGGTTCACCAAGAGACCGCCATGACAAAACACTTTCTGTTTCATGGTTTTCTGAAATATTTTTGAAATATTTTTCATGGTTTTTTGAAATACTACCTTGTCAACAAAAATATGAATTCGATGTTCTTCTCTCCAGTCACTCACATTGAAGTTCAAGATACAATATCAAATTTTGATTGATCAAATTATAGTATCCCTATAAAAATATTGGTGATCCTTGGTCCCCATATCTCGCATTCAACTTGTTAATCAGCCGTTTCTTGTAGGAATTTTTCCATCAAAGCCAAAAGCAGCTAAAGTAATCTACTGATATAAAAAGGGAGCTCTCGTGATCACATCTAATTATAGATCCATATCCTTTTTGCCAATTTTTAGTAAATTATAGTGTATAATCATGAATAAATAGTACATGACTGTAGCCAATAGGCCCACTCTTGGCAAGAAACAAAATGCGTGTTGTGTATTTATTGGCCTTAAAAAGCGTTTGATACTGTAAATGATAACATTTTAATTTCTAAACTTGAACACTATGGCATAAAAGGGAATGCTTTTGGGTGGTTTGAATCATATTTTTTAGATCGAGATCAGTATGTTTTAATTGATGGAAAAATACTGATCTTCTGAAAATCACATGTTGTGTACTGCAGGGATCAGTACTTGGACCTTTTCTCTTCCTTATTTTTTATTAATGATTTACCCAATATTTCAAATAAACTAAATTTCTACGTTTTTGCGGATGATACTATAATATTTACTATGAGTTTGAAACAATTGATAAACTTGTTAAGAAAGTTAACACTGAACTTAAATATGTAGAGAATGGCTAGATGCAAATAAACTTCCATTGAATATAAGTAAAACCAATTCCAATCCCTTCTGATATCATAATTAAAATAGGTAGAAAACACATTTCTAGAGTTAAATTTGTTAAATTTCTCGGAGTCTTTTTGGATGAGCATCTCAGTTGGAAATATGATCTCATTGAACCTTCAAATTAAATTAGTAATAACTTGTGGAGTCTTCTTTTAAATTATAATGCTCCTTCTGTTAGATACTATAATATGCATCTATAGTTCATTGTTTGTTTCTTTTTGCAGTATGGAATCATTATTTGGAGACAAACATTTGAATCATATGTAGATCCAATATTCAAATTACGAAAAAGAGCGATAACACATCAAATCCATGATTCCCATACTCTTCCCATTTTTGAAAATCTTGGATTACTAAGACTTTCTGATATTTTCGAATCAAGTTGAATTTGAAACTTGAATTATCAGCCTTTGCTTATGAATTGACCGAAAATTTACACCTTTATGTTTTCATGATTTTTCTCTTTTAATTTATCTATTCATCACTACTCAACTTGCTTTTGACTCAAAGAAACAGGCAATCAGCATTGTTGGACGTCTATTCGATACGAGCTACCAATAAAACTCAGGGGCCCAAAGGGACACATTCCAATGTAACTACGGGGGAGGGTGTAAAAATTGGTGGTAAAACAAATAAAAACTCTTTGATTTTTGGATTTTGTTTCTTTTGATTAAAAACCTGCAAAGGAATATCCTAGGTGAAAATTCCCATTAGATAATTAAATTTTTGAATTCAACGTTAAAATTTCTCTCTATCTTGAACAACTGTGAACTGCGACCTGAATTTGGCAGGGGTGCAGTGGCATGGTGAGCAATTCCTAACCCTGTTGTCGGAATTTTCCAGATAATCAGCACTTTGTCGGAAATGTTCTGAAAAAGTTCATTGTTAAGAAATTTGTGCAACAACTTTCTGCAAAGTGAAGAAGAGATATGGTTTAGATTCAGGTGGATTAAAAGAAGAGTACAGCCCTTTCTTTTTGAATTATCCAATCCCAAAAGAAATGGGAATATCATATAGGTCTGGGAAGCTTTGCTATGCAGGAATGCAGACACCTGCAGATTTTCTTTCAGTTTAGTTAATTCCATGATTCAATCTTCAATTCAAAGTGCTTCTCCATCTCTTTACCGGCGACTGTACAATTTCCTTGTACCTCTATCAATAGCGTCTACTAACAGGTTGCGAGCTTGCATTTTCAAGGTTAAAGTTGGTAAAAAACGGTTTGAGACCAACGATGGGGCAAGAGTTTTCTTTAAAGTTAGGAATTTATACCAAACGTTCCAAAAGCAAAAAGTGTTTGTTATCCTTGTATATACTATATGTACAAGATGATTTCGGAAAGCCTGTCCAACTTTGAACTTAAATTTTTCACTAAACCTTTTTCACTGGAAATGCCCAGCCGAAATATAGATACCTTAACTTTAAATTGTTTTTTCCTGGGGAGCATTATTCGTGCATCCTTAGACTAAACAAATGTATAAAAATATTTGATTATAATTAGATTATATAAAATTATAATCTTTTCCATAATTTGCTAGAAATTTGCTCGCCAGCTCTATGTGTAAAATTATAGCTTCAAAGCCAAAAAAAGCCACTTAGGCAATCTAGCCAGCTTGATTTTCAAAATTCTCCGAGGGAGCATGCCCCAGACCCTCCTAGGTGGGCTCAGCAATGGCGCACGTGTTGGTCTTTACCGTATGCTCATGCTCGTTTTTATAGTGTCTGAAAAACGTTTGTCAGAAAATTCTGACTATTTTTCTACCATGAAATATAGGTCCTATTGTGCCCCTGTTGGCAAGACTCCTGGTCTGACTCACATGAATAGAGCCAATGTTTGAACCAAACTATCGAACCAAACGATTTGAATTAGGACATTGGTGTTCTGTTCATCTGTTCATTATTATAGTGTTATTACAAAACATCTCTATTAAAATTTGCATTGCTATACTTGGAGTTTAACTTTATCTCAGCAATGGTATGACAACGGCTGAGCTATTGGGGTCTTTCTCAATACTATATGAAGATACTCAAGCCACTTTCAGGCGATGAGAAGTTGTTTAAACAGGCCCGTTATAATTTTACAAAATACAGCCCTTGAATATCATATAAAGCGTTTAATATTCTCAACAGATCCATTTGGTAATAGTCATGCACCGGGTGTCACCCCCCCCCCCAAAAAAAAAATAGATAACAACTTTGATCAAGGCTCGTTCTCCTAGTTTAACTCAAATGTATTCAAAATAATTTTTTTAATATTTCTCGGTAGTCAACTTAAAACTTGATACCTAATTTGATATTATTTGTGCATCGAGAGTCAGGATATTTATTCTGAAGATTCAAATTTGGTTCCAAACCAAAACTAGACGTCTAGATTTTCGTCTAAACTGCGTCTTTGGATCTCCTAAACCATAACGTTTCACCAAATTAATTTAATGGTGCTTGGGAACACACTCGGAAAGAAATCCGAAAAGTGAAAATTAACCACTTTCTTCCACTATGAAATGCATTCCTTTTTCAGCATTTTTACCAAAAATCTACCAAAATGAAACAGCAATTTTTGTTTTCAAAAAATGCTTTCATGGACAACTGATTATGAAGATTCTTTTTGGAATCATTGCTCAGAAGTGTTTTCAAAAACAAACTATGTTGTCTGGAATACTTCCGTGAATCAGAAAATCCTCCAACACAATCTTTTAAGAGCTCAGGCTAAAATAAAAACATCTGGTTTTGAGTGGGAGGCAAATTTGAATTTAAAAATTTATATTTATATAATAATAATTAGAGTTAGCCACTTCCAAATTTGGAAGTAATTGGCAATCATTGACTGTTACAGTGTCACTGTTACAGTTGATCTTCGATCAAGAATTACCT
This sequence comes from Phacellophora camtschatica, assembly GCA_036873815.1. NCBI lineage: Eukaryota > Metazoa > Cnidaria > Scyphozoa > Semaeostomeae > Ulmaridae > Phacellophora > Phacellophora camtschatica. Next base: position 19,027 of record JAYJMH010015031.1, read on the forward strand.
TTTGCATCTGTTTTCTTGAAGCAGTCGGACAGGAATTGACCTATACTATATATAGGTATTAATTAAGTTAACCTTCATCAGATCAAAATAGAGAGAAATGCAGAGTAATCTTGGTAATATTTCTTGGAAATATTTCTCAATAAAATATTTCTCAACTTCACCACCATTGCAATTAGCACCATTTGCCAAAATGAATTAGCCTATGAATAGCAAATTAGCCCCCCCTCCCAATCGGAAAATACTTCCTACGGGCATGTTAAATCAGTCATTCTGGCCTATCGGGAAATATAATTTTCAAGTCAAAAATAGGCCACGACAGTCAATCCAGCGACCACTAATTTAAAATTTCTGGGAGAGATTTTTGGCGCAGATGAACGTTCCGTAAGACCTTGATTGGTGGTGCGCCAAAAATCCTTGCTAGTGAGACTTATTACAGTATCAACTCTGAAGGAAATGGTGACCAGAAAACTGCAAAGACAAGGTGTGAAGGTGTCTAATTCGCAGATTTATGATGATGTCTTAACCCTATCTGGACCGGGGTGGGGGGCTAAATTAGCCCCTACATTTTTTAGGACAACTCAAGAATCGCTTTTCAGTTGCTTATAAAGCTTTTTGACTTTTCCTAAATATTATCTAGGGATGTTGCAATGTGTTTGTTTACATTTTTACATGTAGACAGTTGTCATGGCAACGGGTTTTTGGGAGAGTACTCTAGTAAGTTTATATGTACCTTTGTAGAAATCTTATGAAGGGTGCTTTCGGTTTGACAATTAGTCAGCATATTAAAGGAGCACAGGGGCACATTGTGACATTAACAAAATTAAATTTGAGGCTTTTTTATATTTTGATGACGTCATAATTTCTTCCATTTTCTGCCATGTGGAGCATTGTTATGAGTTTTTCTCATGGTTTTACTGTAAAATGTAGCTTAATACATCAGAACACAAGTTAATTTTGCTAATAAATTTATTTCCAACGTTTTAATAACACTTTTACATTGCGCATGCGCGAAAAACTTTCAAAAAATTTGTCTCATAATTTATGTCCATTATTGTAGTGTGGGTCTTCGTTTGTAAGTAAAAAAATTACTGTTGACTTTCAGCTAAAAAAAAGTTATAAGCCTTCATTATGACACCGCGGGGCTTGAAAATGTTTTGGTAACCATGCCTTTTATTCCAAGGATAACATAAGAAACCAGATTTGTCCCTGCGAGAAACGCCCTTTTTGCGTAGTGTCATATTTGATTCGTGATATATCGAGAGATTGCCGAGTTTTGTTTTGTTTGAAAAGCGAATAAAAGACAAAAAGGCAAACGAAGGCAAACACGTTTGCAAGGTTTATGGAAGATCAAGCCAAGCGAGGAAGGATTGATTGAATATTGAATTCTTAAAGAATGAAAAATGACAATGTAAGTTGTTAAATTAACGTTATTTTATTACTGTCAGCTTATTGTCTGAAACATGAATTGAAAGCAAATTAGACTTATAGTATTGGTTAATTAGTATTTTAGTAAGTTCATTCACCCTTTCAATTCAATTCATTGATATTCGAGCATTTTAAATTACAGTAAAACAAAATATATTTAATTAGGATAGCCTAAGGACACTTAAGAAAAACTCAACAGAGCTATCGAGCCAAGTGCCCTTTTCATTCTATATGCTTACAATTATAAAACTATTACAGCATACAAATTTAACTGAAAAACAACAACAGCAATCAAGAATAAAATAAAAAAGCTAAATTGTAAAAGAAAATAAAGTAAAAAAATATAATAAAATGCCAATATTTAGTATACCAAAAACGAAATATGTCTGGCAAAGATTAGTCATGGTAATACGCTAGAGATGGAGTTTCAATTTTTATGCAGTTAAAATTTATTTTTTGTGAATAAAACTTTTGCTTTACATTGAATTATTGCAGCTGGAATTTCGTTCCAAATTTTAACACCATTGTTTAAGATGCTGTTGAGTTTTAAATTCGTTCTGACTGCAGGTTGTGAAAGGAGATTTAATGTTGCTTGCCTTGTTTGTATGTTGTGCTTGGACTTTACAAATTGAAAAAGATTGCAAAAAATCATCTAAGTTTTTATTTGCAATATCAAATATAAATTTTGCGCATTCTATTTTGTAGCAGTCATCAAAAATAAAAAGTTTTAGCTCTGCAAACAAAAGATGACTATTAGTATTTTGGTTTTGAAAGTAATAAGTCTTACAGCACGTTTCATAATTTTTCTAAGAGGATCTAAGATGATATTGTAAGCCTCTCTTCTATTATTACAATATGATCCCTCAATTTTATTCAACTCAATCGGCAATATGATTATTCTTCAGTTCAGCACATCATTTGTTCAATGCAATGACTGAGTTCAGGATATTTTAAAGAGAAATGTGAATAATGTAGTAGTGCTATTGTTTGATTTTGATTTTTGTTGTTTGAAAAACAGAAAAAAGTAGCAGACAGAACAGACAAAGTTCTGTGCTAACATCTATAATTGTATACATATTGACCATTTGACATTTATAGTTTTGGGTACAGTATTCATTGCACCTTAGTTTGGACAGAATTGTTGGACCATGTAAGTATCAATGGCTTTGTGGCCAGTGGCGAAGCTGGGCCAGCGGAGCTGGTCCTGCCCTTCGCCGAAGGCGAAAATTTTTTTGGGACCACGCCCCTTT
>JAYJMH010015042.1:0-21696 GCA_036873815.1 Phacellophora camtschatica
TTATACTTTTTTGGTTTTCTTTATAAAATATTTGACCGGTCCCGGAAAAATATCCCCATTCATATACCTGTCCCGGACTAAATAAACGAAACAGACAATCCTGTCCTGGAATTTTTTACCAAAATTGAGACCCTATTGGCAGGTACATCCCCGGGTGTTCAACATACCAAGTGCCCCCCCCCCCTCCCCCGGGGCCAATTGTTTACGAAGCAATACTCTGGATGAAAAATCTGGTTTCTTTATGCAGGTATTTACTTTACTGTGAAGAGAAAACCGAACTCTAAGGTAATATATTTCTGTATTAACTTAGAGCAAGCTTTTTAAATTAAAGTAGGCGTTTTGCCATAAAATTAAAGAGGGCGTTTTGCCAAAACAAATAATTCTATGCACCTTATAGCAGTGATTATTTTTCACTGGTGTTTTACCAGTTCATAGTGAATAGAAACTTGCACCTGCTAAAAATGTAGATGACAACCAATTTAACAATACATTTTTTTGATAAAATCCTATTCAAAGTCTATTATGCAGAAAATATAAATACATCCGGGACATCGAATAACTTTTCTCTAAATCACATTCGTGAAGAAATTCTCAAGACCTAAGGGTGAACAAGAATTAAATCATCTCTCAGAAGGAAGCATCTCCTGCAGAAAAACATGCAAATATGAACAGGTTTTCAATTATCATATTCGTTTTGGCTTTCATAGCGTCGTCTTGCAAATGTTATCTCGGCCGAATTGCGACAACGGGAAATCTGTATAATTTGTTATCAGAAAACATCAAAGGCAAAGATGAAGGTGAAACAACAATTTCAGAGCAACTTTTTGCTTGCAATCTAAAAAAAGAATGCTCTTACGTCATCAAATCTTCTGCAGCACAAATCTACGAGAGTGCAACAGAAAATGCTGATTTCAAATGTTTTGGCATAAAAGCTCAGATCTGGAAAAAGTTGCCTGGAAAAGAACCAAGTAAGATGTAAAATGAGCCCCCCTTGGAAAGGCCTAATTTGAAGTCCACGTTTTGCATAAGAACCCTCCTAATAAGAAACTCACATCACATGTGAAACCAGCGAAAATTTAAAAAACGTTTACTAGTGAATGAAAAATCGTTTTTGAATTTTTTTGTCGGAGATTACACAATGCTTAAAATGATATTAATGGAGTGGACATGATGTTAGATGATTAATTCAGTGAAGATTGTTTATATAGCATTTTATTCTGAACAATATATACCCAGTTTTTGTTAATGTTCATGTTGTAGAAAAAAAATTCATTGTAAAAAACGGAATTTTTCGTATACCGGGTGTCCCAAAAATATAGTAACAGGTTTGATTAAGGCTAGTGCTGAGAACGTCGCTTTCAAATATAACCTCAAATGGAGAAATACCTGTTGACTCGTGTAAACTGGTATTGTATGCGAATACTGCCCGGTCTAGAAATTCATCTCAATCTAAACAATATACTCTAAAATAAAGTTAGTGATTGAGAAGGGTAGCTAGGGATCATCGATAGGCCCTATCGTTCACGCAATAAAGCGAATTTTTATCGCGTTTCGCTCATTCATGCCACGACAAACTTTGTTTCGTGTTCATGCGGGAGACGTATCATGACGATTTTGCGCCTAAACACACAAGTTGCTATTATAATAATAATAATACCACATGTATACAGGTTAAACTTATTGAGCAACAATGTGCTGTTATCAGTTAAAGACCTGTCTAAAATATACAAAATTTAGAAATATACATGAAGAAATTGAAATGTTTTAAAGTCAAAGTTAAAATTTTTACAGAAAGTCTTAAATCCTAAAATTGAAGTTTCAGTCTTCATTTTACTTGTCAGTTTCTTAAAAATCTTTGCTCCTTGATGTTTGTCATTCCGCAAAAATTTGACACTCTTTTCAGTTAACGCAGTAAAGGGAGCAGAATCTGTGGCAAATGCAAGAACAAATTTACGGTTACACCCAGCAAGACCCAGAAATGACCGTAGACTTTCCAAGGTAGATTGTAGAACAGATCTTATCTGTCTTCAATTCTTCTTGGGTCAGTATGAATGCCCTCGCGTGGAACAGTGTGCCCAAATAAACAACCTTGTCAGCCCCAAAGGAACATTTAGATGCCTTAACTCTCAAGTTATGCTGACAAAACCTGTGTAGCACTGACGTTAAACGTGTGCAGTGATCAGACATATTCTTAGAGAAAATTATGACATCATCAAAATAACACAGACGATACTCATATGTTTGACAAAACAAGACAATTCCAAAAGCACAGGAAAATCTGACTGGGGCATTGGTTAGCCCATATTTGGTCATTGTTGACTAGATCCATAGGAGATACCCAGGGCTCTTACTAATTCGGACTCTGAAACCAAAAATAAACCACACAAAGTGTCTGATCGCTTAGGGGCATTATAAAGGTATGGTCATTGTGTCTTTTAACGTGAATTCCTTTTTGCTACATATAGATGAAATTAAATGTCTATTCAATGGAAACAGTATTCATATAAAGATCTGTTTCAGTATACATTCCGGTTGAATTAAAAATGCATTTGAAATAGATGTATAATCTTGCAGTTCATTGTTGACATTTAGATTTAGCACCAGTCTGCTAAATGTCTATGGCAACCAATTCAATAACAAACTATATCTGTAAAATATTATTCATAGTCTATTCTATAGACCATGTAAATACATCCAGCAAATCAAATAATTTTTCTCTAAATCACATTCGCGAAGGAATTCTCAAGAAGTAAATGTGTACAAGAATTAAATCATCTCCCAAGAGGGAAGCATCTCTTGCAGAAGATCCTGTCAAAATGAACAGATTTCCAATTATCATATTCGTTTTGACTTTCATAGTGTCATCTTGGAAATGTTATCTCGGCAGAATTGCGACAACTGGAAATCTGTACAATTTGTTATCAGAAAACATCGAAGGCAAAGATAAAGGAGATACAAAACAATATCAGAGCAACTTTTTGTTTGCAATCTAAAAAGAATGCTTTTATGTCGTCAAATCCTTTGCAGCATAAATCTATGAGAACCCAACAGAAAATGCTCTCTTTCATTTGCAAAAACCTCTCTTTCTTCCTGCCTGTTCTGGGAAAATCATTAAAATTTTAGTTAAGATTGCTCCATAGTTCATAGAAAAACAGGGGGCGGACGAAGAATAGGTGTCAAAATGTTTAACGAGGGAACGGATCTTTTCGGATATAAAAGTTGTTCTATTGTGTTCCAACACAAGCCTCCTTTTCAACAACATTGATGAAATTCCCAAAGTACAAAAAGCCTTTAAACTTCGATGTTTTTTGGACATTTGGGAGAGAAAAAGGTAAAAATAACCATTCCCAGTTGAAATACAGCATTAGCTCGAGACCGGGCTCTATTTCCGAAAAGGTCCATTAAAGCCAGAGACGCATACACAAGAGTTTCCATGAACTTTTTTGCGAATTTGGCCACCATATTTGCTTCGCAAAAACGTCATTAGAATTGCAAAAAGGGCGTTTGCAAGCAGATCAAAGGGCGTGGTCATTAAAAAATTTTTGGGGGGAAGCCCCCGGAGCCCCTCCGTTGCTGCGCTTCGCAGAGATCCTCCACCCTACATTAATCAAGCACCCGTCAGCCGTCACCGAGTTTCCTAAAACCTAGAGACAAAGTTCATATCAGTGCCCTGGTTGAGCTGTTTCCCGATGGTTGCAGGCCTGACGAAGATGGTCTTCTCTTGGAAATAAATATATTCCGAAATCATTGCAGATCAAGTAACCCAAAAGTTTCAACTATACAAACAGCTACAGAATATTGCCTCAAATTCAAGAATCTTTTCCCCCTGACGGCAAAATGCATGCGCCTTACTTTAACCGCACCAATCACATCTGCCTCAAGTGAACGAAGCTTTTCAATGCTCAAGCTCATTAAGACATTATGAAGCAAGATAGACTGAAACATCTTATAAAGCTTGCTAGTGAAAAAGACATTACAGACGATATCGATTTGGACGAAATCGTGAAGAGATGGGCAAAGTTACCAAAAACAGGACGAGTTGTCAGTATTGGCATGTATTTTTATGTGTTTATAACTTTCTAACGACTTGAGTTACAATTAAAGTGTCTAACTTTTTTAAATAGAAATTATTTGTAAATAAATGAAGAGTAAGATTTTTTTTGTTTTATCCATATCTTAACTTTTCTGGAGCTGGAATACAGTCGTCCCAGTTTTTCATAAATTCGGTCCCAAACGTATTGACAACCCCCCAATCATTTTTTCAGTTTGCGCCCCTGGCGGGGGGGGGGGGGGGTCGTAGGACCTGACTGTTCGCGGTTTTGAGACTTTGGATGGGGTTTTACTGTTTTTAATTTTGCGAAACGGTTTTAATAGTTTTAAACTAAATGCTTGCAAATTGCAAAGGTGCTGTCAGTTTTTTTTTCAGTTTGATGTTCAGGAACTTCCTGCTCGTTTAAAATTGAGTTTTGAAGAAAAACACGTCGTTTCATCCAATTTTGGGGGCTACTGCCCCAAACCCCCGTCACCGTCACTTTCATAGTTATGATTCATTCAGGCAACCACAAACGTGCAAAGCTAAGTAACGAGGGTTTGGGGGCAGTAGCTCCCATGACAAATGATCTTAAACATTGACGATGTGAGGTTTAAAAAAACATAAAAACATAAGTATGATATGTGTGCTCGAGGCTCGAGAAGTCGTCTTTCAAGCTAAAAAGCTCACTTGCTTCAAGAGTGATTAACTCAAAAGACGACTCTCCTTAAAAAAAAATATCCAAAGCAAGCAATGCCCAAGTTCACATCAGCTGTTAGAAGCAAAAGGTAATTTTCTTGTCTCGATAATTGAAGTAGCAGCATTCTTTTTTTGATCAAAATTGGAAAATTCAAAGCAAATTTTTTACATTAGTTACGGAAAGCTTTTTTCTAGCTAATTTTATTTACGGATTTAGTCGTTTTCCTTTTGGATTAAATAAAAAATCAGTCAATAAAAAGAAGGAAAAATAAAAGACTCACCTTGTTTACGAAAGTGAACGTTGGTGATGTCAATATTTTGGACTGTACATTCAATGCAACCCCAGCTAGCAATTTATTTTTCCTGTTTCTAGATTTTTTCCCCTAGATTTCCTAGATTTTTCCAGTTTCTAGATTTTAATTTTTTGTCTTTTGCTCCATTATGACATCTTTTATCTCCAAGGCAATAAATTTCTTTGATTTTTGCATACTGTCGCCGCGTGTGTCTATCTCCACAAATGCAAATATGAAATCTGAAGCGTAATCCTAATTTGAAATGGGCTTTTGTTCAAATTGAAAAATTCGAAATAAAATAAAATAAAAATGACTTCAATTTTTCGATTCAAGGATCATACGCAAAATTTCATGAATGGTGTTTTCTGTGACAGACAACCCATTGTAATCGTGCATCTTCGTCGGTTATTTGGATAGATATGAAATAAATTCACTCTACAACAATTCTATAGTTTCAAACTAGCTGTTAACAGAGTTAAGGGGAATGTTGCTTTGTTTACTGTAATACGGTGAAACCCCGCAAACAAGAAACTAGAAAAATAAGAACCTACAGACTGATTTTTTAGAACATACATAAAAATAAGATAAGAACCAAAAACAGATTGATATATTTATGTACTTATGAAATGGTACATTTAATTTTTAACGTTAAAAGTTTCCGTTTTTAATACATATACCAGATTGATATAAATGCATATTAAATATCATTAAAAAATGCACCAGCAAATTTAATAAAGTTGAAAAATTGGTCATTCTTTGGCAGCATGCAGTTAAATGTTTTCAAAAACAAATGCTAGGGGATTAGACCCCTTTTGATAAGAACATCACTCTGAAAATTGTAATAGTACCAAATTGATAAGAACCTATTCGGTCTGTTTGTAAAAGAAAGTAGGTTTTTGTTTGCGGGATATTGCTGTAATAGAAGATTTGACCCTCGTCGGCAACTGGCGCATGCGCAACTGACCATGATGCATTTCCCGAAGTTTTTGGAAATTTTTATTGCGGTTTTACGGTTTTCAATGGAAAAATGTACGGTTTTATTGTTCGAAAATTTACGGTTTTTGCGACCCCCTATGACCCCCACCTTAATGTGAGTAATATTTGGAGACCAAAAAAATTTTATACAAAATCCAAAATCAACCTGACGTTTTTTATAAGATAGTTAGAAATATTTATCATTTTTTATATCATCTTTAGAAAATAGGCAAGTTCTTTCATCTGGTTAATATACAGTAGTAGCGTGGTGGCATAGGGGCCAGGGGGGCCATGTCGCACCCTGGAAAAGATTTTAGGGGACCCAAAAAGATCTATACACAATTTTTTTAGTTAGAGCAAATTTCAGTTTAACTTAAAATCATTTTGTCTGACAATTGATAGTAAGGCCGAGCATTTTTTCTGCCGAGAAAACTGCCGAGCATTTTTTCAGCTATGAAGAAAGTAGAGAAAAAAATCCAATCAATTTAGCTGTCGCATGATGCCTTTGCATTGGCTGGGCTGCATATTTGCTGCATATTGATGAGTTTTTTTTATATTCAGATTGTCAGATCATATTTTCCTTTCCTTCCAGAATTTAAAAAAAAATTGGATTTGAGTCTCGTAGGGGAAAAATCAATTATCTGTCAGTGATGGGCACCCTGACTGACGGGCACCCTGTTGGAAACTTTAGTCGTTGCTAGGTCATCCGCAGGATATTTTCCTCCACAGTGACATATTTTTTACTGATAACTGATAAATGAAACGCAGTTTCAAAACACTTGAATTACGCAATCAGGTTCCAGGCTCCTTTTTTGTTGTTCATTCTATATGGCTTACATGAAGTAACAAAATCATCCAGTGAAAATTCTTTCTGAAGATCATGGCGGGCATTTCAAACGCGAGGAACAATCTTATTCCGTCATGTTCAGGACATAGTGAGTGTTTTTGGATGCTTTACTTTTCTTGTTATTTTAATTAGATTAGCTTTTTTATACTTGCTTTTTAAAGAGATCAAGCAAGCTTTGGAATTGGTCTACTACACTACAATCCTAAAAAAATATGAATGTTATTGTTATCATTTTTTAGGGGGGCCGCAAACTTATTGATTTGGTTACCGAAAGCGTCATTATGACGTTTTGGGGAGGTGGGTTTTGTTTGTGACGTTTTCAAAAATTGAAAATTGCAACGATTTTTGCTCAAGAAAAGTTTTAGTTTCCTTCTTACCTCAAATATCATTCAATCAAAGTTAAAATGTAAAGCTATTTATTATGGGCAGTTTAAAAGATTTTTGTCAAACAGCAAATATTACTGTGACGTTTTGACCCGCCTAGGAGGGGTCTGAGAAATAACGTCATAATGACGCTTTTAGTTTCGGTAACAAAATCGATATGTTTGCGGCCCCTTAATATTAAAATTATAGTCTATATATTCATATTGTATTGTAATGAGAATGATGACGATGAAGATAGTACCTACAGGAATAAGCAGCCTGGTGATTTCTGAAAAATATGTTCCTTTTTATTTTACCCCTTCCTTTTCAGATAACATTTAAAAATAATTATCAAAACAAACATACCGAGTGTCACAACAAAAAAGGCTACAAAATTGTCACTGATATTTTTAAATAAAGAATGAGGAGAGAGGATGGACAACAAAACAAACAGATCAAATAGGATGGATGGCCCCATCCAATAACTTACTGCTGAAGATTCTAGCAGTATTTGTGATATTAAGTTGCCCCTGTCTGTATTGCCCCCTTGCTTGTTACGGCATGCCTGCCTGATCATTTTTAATCTTTTTCACACAGGTAAGCCATGTTTCATCAAGACTGGAACGAGAGATGGGCCAAGCAAAGGGAGAAGCTTTTTCATATGTTCGAATCAGGAAAATCAATGTTCTTTTGTGGAACCTGCCAAGTAATTTCTTGAAAATTGCATGTGACCAATATCCAGAGAGAGAAACCTTGTATTGTAAAAACCACACACACTTGCCTGAAACAGTTTTATAGATTGTGAACTTTGCACTTTAATTCAAAATCAAGACTTCTCAAGATAGTCTGGTCCCTAAGCAGAACAATTGTTCTCTTTGTGACACCAGCATGAAAATTGGTGCACTTAAAATCTGAACCCCAAACAAAAAAATCCCCCTGGTGTTACTTATAGAAAGGGGTTATTGGCCCCACTTCAAAACATAGTCAAATATCACATATATGTATATATGTGTAAAGCAACATATAATATGTAAATATCACTCTACAAATTTGTATAAACTGCTAGAAATTGGCATAAGGACACAATTTTTAAGTACTCATATTTCCCCAGGACAAGATTCACATTCAGGAAAAGATTCAGATTCCTTTTCCCAGGGCAAGATTCAGATTCCTTTTCCCAGGGCAAGATTCAGATTCCTTATCCTCAGGACAAGATTCAGAATAAATGGCCTCCTGCCCCCAGGAAACAATAGTTTTTGTCTCCAAATGAAATTTACAATTAGTCTACATACACTAGGCTAAAATTTGGGCTAATTTCAATCAAATTTATCTCAGGGGGGGCTGGTCACCACAACAACTATTGTGTGTCCCTGACTGCATCATAAATTTCCAGATGCAAGATATTGTATTAGCCCAGATTGTAGCCTAGTGTATGTAGCTAGTTGTAAATTGAATTTGGAGAAAAAGATTATGTTTTTGGGGGGGAGGGGGGCATTTATTCTGAGTCTAAATCTTGTCCTGAATGTGAATCTTGTCCTGGGGAAATTCAAGTGTTTTTAAGTACACAGTTTCTAGCTTTGGGTTCCAATGATACCTTGTTTAGCACACCAAGATGTACAAATGTGCCAACCTTTTTTCATGCTGGTATCACAAAATGCACAGTTGTAAATTTTCCTTCAACTCCCTCACTAAAAGATTAATTTTTTGTCATTTTGAATTGGTCTATTCATTTACCAAACAGTTTAATTTATTATTAACTATAAAATTGGCAAAAATATAATGAAGCAGTTTTTTCTCTCTACAAATTAAGAAATTTGTTGAGATAAAATCCCCATCCCACACTCTGAAAAGGTGCCAATGTGCTTTATTTTCATTTGTTAGATGTAAAGTATTATAGCTAGCTTCAGAACAACATATTATTAACTTCATAATTATAGCTTTTATGTAAACAAAATGCTAGGAAAAGAGAAAAGGGCAATTCAATGCTTAAACATCAGAAAGTTAATTTTTTTTTAATCATTGCATCATGATCAATTGTGAGATAATTTACTTCACTTAGGTCCATATTTAAACCATCCATAATTTCCTTTTTTACTTCCAAAAGTAAATTTGTCTATTTACATGAGTAATTTTTAGCAGGCTATCATTAAAAATTGCACATTGTGTGCATGTACTTACAATATAGTATACTTGCAAATAAGAAATAATTTTATAAGAAATACGCTGCAAAATGTTGAGAAAACAATAGCAAAAACAATCTGCCTCATTGTTTTTAAACAGCAGGCTAAAACTGAAAAGATTATTTCTTATTTGTGGATACTGTATTGTGTTGCAGAATGGGTGGAAATATCAAATTAACTTTATATGCTGGGTGACCCAAAAACTTGTGGGATGTTTGCCTACTTATTTCTTGGTTAAATAGTGAGCAATTTATATATTTGAAAATATTTTGGGTAGATAAAAGATCAACTCAGATAGGAAAATTTGTTTGACTAAAATTTCTCGTGCCATTTTTAAAACAGAAGGGATTTTGTTGGAACGGAAGAACAAAAAAACTTTGGAGAAACTGGTCCGTCTTTTATTATTTAATTGTTATATTGGATGTTTGCTGTTGTCCCATTAGAAAAGATAATATAAGGTAAAATCTGGACCACTGTCTTCAGGAATTACTGGCTGCTTTTTGAAGATTAGTTTTCAAATAATCGCTCATGGCAAAGTGGCAGAATGTTTGATTTATAAAAAAAAATTTGTGAACTAATTTGAGCTTTGACCTATCATTCCAAAAGAGGATGGCCCTTGTTAGACTTGTTTTTATGGGTCACCCAGTAATTTTACTTTTAGTTTTTTGCATTCAGATTTTGTATTCTAGGTATCATAAAATGTAAAGACCGACTTCAGGACCAAGAACAATTTAATAACAAAACTTTTTGTTAACTATACAGGGTGACCTAAAAAAACCTCACAAATTACGCGTATGTTATCAGGCTGTTTGATAGATGTGTTTAAGAAAAGTTTCATATTCACGTTTTTGCATAATATTTGCAAAACCCGTGTTAGGTTTTTTTGAGACACCCGGTATAGTTTTACTTGATGATATTTTCTTGTCTATTGTAGTGGAATTCACGTCACATCATGTTTACATCATAGTAAACCGGTTGATCTGCAAGCTTTATGCAGAAAGGACGATGGATTAAGGTATTAATCTGATATTCTTATATTTTTTATCAATTACCCTAATAATTCGATTAAGCCCCGGGAGGTCTTATTCAAAATTCGACCTTTGATAAGGGGCTTATTCGAGAGGGGGGCTTACTCAAAAGTCAGCTACCCTGAGAGTGTTGAATATTATCTAAAAAGTTATCTTGTTATTAGATTCAAAAGTCAACTTCCCTGAGAGTATTATCTAAAAAAAAGCATGAATATTATCTAAAAAAGATGCAGAGTATTATCTAAAAAAAGTGTTATCTGTTTTGAAAAAATATGGTGGGCTTATTTTCAAGAGGTGGTTTATTAAAAAAATTACCTTCAAGAGGGAGGGGTATTCGAAAGGGGGGCTTGAGCGAATTATTACGGTAGATATGGTTGTACGAAAAAGAATTCTGGAAAGTTTGTAATCAATCTGTTGTCTTTTTACTAAGAATTAAGTTTTTTAGTCTTTATATTTGGCCTACACAGTTGTAATTCTTTTGCAATATTTCGTTTGTTTGTTTACTTGCGTAACCATAAGTTTTTGTTTCGTACATTCAGGCCCAGGCCTTTCTTTCATTTTCTAAGACACGTTTTTATCCTTGGCTTTAAAGTTCATTTCATTTTCATTTACAAAAGCAAGCTTGTGGGTTGACACGGTTGACCATAACATTCTCTTGAAAAAACTGGAACATTATGGTGTTCAGCAAAGAGAGTTCACATGGTGTAAATCCTACCTGTCTGACTGTAAACAATTTTATCGAGTAAATGGTGTAGAATTGAAAACTGAAGAAATTGAAATAGGTGTACCACAAGGCTCTTGACTTGGACCCTTACTCTTTCTTATCTACATCAATGACCTCCCACATGTTGTCCAGGATTCTGTTATATCTATGTCTGCTGATGACACCAGTCTGTTCCACCAATAAAAAAATATGACTCAGCTAAATGGGGCCATTAACAATGACCTTAAGCGATTGGACACTTGGCTACAAGGAAACGAGCTCTCTCTAAATATCACAAAACACATTCCATGCTCATTTCCACAAAACATAAGCATAAAATTCTCAAAAATGGAGATGATAGCCTGGATTTGAAAATTCGAGACAGTGAACTTGAAGTAGTCCAAAAAACAAAATACTTGGATGTCCAGATTGACAATTCTTTAGACTGGGAAGAGCAAATAAAGACAGTTTCTACTAAGGTTTCAAGGGCTGTTGGTTTTTTGAAATATGCCAAGCCTTTTCCAACTCACGAAACCTTGATGACTCTTTACACAGGTATTGTTGAGCCTCATTTTCGATACTGTTGTTCTATTTGAGGATGCTCTGATTCTACTAAAAGTAATCAGTTGCAAAAACTTCAAAATCGTGCTGCTCGAATTATAACGAGCAGCAGCTTTGACACCCCAAGCAGACCACTTATCAAAAACTATGGTTTTTAAATCCCTAAACGGCATGGCGCCACAGTACATGCGTAACATGTTTACTAAAAATTCACAATGTGTACCTCATCAACTATGCAACATTGAGACTGATCTCAGAATACCCTTGAAAAGCACAACTAATGGGCAAAAAAAATGGGTCTAAACAAGCAACTTCCCTGAGGATATTCAAATGGCCTCTCAGCTGAGTCTAAACAAGCAACTTCCCTGAGGTTTTACATAATCTTATTTTAAAAGTAGGGACATTCATATTTTTATTTATCTGATTTATTTTATTTAGATTCTTAGGCTTTTAGAAATAATTTTTTTCTTGTTATCATCTTTATTGTAATTAGTAAATTTATTTTCATTTAGTTAGATTTTAAGGGGAGGCCCCTTGAAAATCAGTCTTTCGGCTGAAGGGCTGCCTCCCCGTTTTTTGTAAATGAAAATGAAATGAACTGAAAAATTAAAGTTATTCCTTTCAATCTCACGCCCCCTTTAGCCTGCGTGCAGACATGCCTGACGGTCCATTGAATTCCTGACAAAAGTTTTGCGGATTGGATTGTGCAATGCAGAATCCTTTGAGAAATGAAAACGATTGTTGTATTTCTGATATCCATTTCCATTTTTTGACTAGACTATTGTTTGTCAACTAATTGCTCGTCCGGTAACTTGCCAGATAAGAATAATTTCATTAGCTAATCTTTCCAACTTTCTACAGGCACCCCTGGTATTTTGTTTAGTATTTGTAAAGGTTACAACGAAGCATATATTCCAAATATGGCAAACTAAAGAATTACTACATTTACTCGCTACTCCATTTTCTGGGACTCAGAGCCACGCCTTCTCAATTATTGCGGTATCAATTTGCATAAATTATAAAATTTAGCAAATATTCCTTTGTGAGCTGTAATAAATATTGTAAATATTACGTGTGATAAATGTTTAGGTGTATATATTTATTATGTGATGCAGCAAAGCGTTACATTTTTTAGCAATTGGCAAGATTTAATGCAATTCATAGTACTAGAGACTAGAAAAGGAACTCTTCACATGTATTTATTAATGTTTAGAAAATACAATTTATGAACATCATGAAATATAATAGACATGATGTTGAAATGAAGACTGAAATGATGTTGAAATAAATACTGAAATGAGTTTTGGTCAAAATTGTTTTACAATAATAGTTGTAGCTATATGTTGTAGATTAATTAAAGGATTAAAGTCCTTTTATGTCCATGTTATATTTGTAGGTTATACTATCGTTGTACAGAAGGCAAGAAAATGAATGTAGGCTGGTGTGGTTTTGAGAAAGTGTCAAGGGTAATTTTTTTATGTTAAAATCGATTCTATTACATAAATCAAATTTAATGTTGCAGTTAATCATCAGACATCATCAAACATTATGTATACAAAGGCAGTACATTGTCCAGTCTATTCTAAAAGCACTGAAAAAATTGTTTGATCCAATGCATCGTTGTTTTCATGTGACTCTATTTCGGATTCTGGCAATCTTGTTCCAAAAGCAATTTTCTTTTCTTTAATTGTATCTTTCTTATTTCTATCCTATCCCAGAAGTGGCGTTTCTTAATTTTAGGCAAATTTCAGAACAATTGACACTTAAAAAAATTGCGTAGCTACATCGTCTGTAAATAAATGTTTTTGCATTTTTTTCTACAATTTAGGATAAAACTCTTGTACAAACAAGCAAACAGACTCTTTCAGACATAACAAATATTGTGAGTGATCAAATTGATGCAAGAAAATTACAGAAATATCAATCATCTGTTCTTCAAAAGATTGTGAAAGAGGGAACAACAGAAAAACCAAAAACCATTACTGAAAAATCAGCGACTAATACCAGTGAAGTTTCTGGTGATTGTTCAAAGAAGATTGCTGAAAAATCTGGACAAAGCAATGCTAAACCTATTATTGTAATTGATGACGATGATGAATTAAATCCAGTTGTATTGCAAACAGAAATACCACAAATTTCTGGTGCAACTGCACATTTAGGAATTAACATAGAAAAAGGTGTCTCAAATCAGATTTCTAACATGAAAAGAGGCTTCTCAAATCAGATTTCTACAAATTCACGATTTGACCAAGTAGATCCTAAAAATGGTTTGCTAAACTTGAAGGCCACAGCAGAAAAACGTGCGTTAGAAAATGAATTACAAGCGAAAAAGGTAGATTAGTATTTATTTGATTTATACAACATCAATTTTAGATATTCAATTCAATTTAATTTAACAAATTACTCATCTTTATTTGCAAAGCACTATTTATTGCATGATCTATTTTTACGAATGTTTTTATTAACCTTCTCTTTACTGAATTTTTATTATTCGTATTCTTCATTGTTGTCACGAAACAAAGAATTATTTTTTATTTTCTTCCAAGAAGAAAAACTTTCTTTTGTTTTGTTTTACATTTAATGTATTTTGTGTTTTTTATTATTTTGAATTTTCGTTGCTGCTATAGCAGTGGTCGTTACAATAGACAATTCCGCTAAAGATGGCCGAATGCATTATAACCCAGATGCAATGTGTTCTATTATCAAAACAGCAGCTAATTCTATTGATATTTGACAGTCAAGCGCATTGCATCTTGGTATCACTTCCTCTTTTATTAGCAGAATTCAAAAAAGAGGAATTGTCTATTTAATTTAATTGAAACTTTTTCGGCTGGTATATGTTTTTAGATCTTGCTGGTGATCCAAGAAACAATCTCCGTTTGCAAGGCTATAGCTTGAAATCTGTAAGACTAAAACTCTACAATAATATACAGAACGATGCCCGAAGGGCAAACTTAGAGTTTGAGATATCATCCAGCTGTCTTCAATTACGTTTACATGACCAAAAATGGAAAATAAAATAGCCTTCATCCGTGAGTTTTTAAGTCTATTAAAAAACCACCATTAGTTTCCAGACCAAATTCTGACATTGCGACAACCTGCTTGCTTTTATAACGACTTGGGGAATTTGCTCAATGAATCTTTTCAAATTTTAAATTCCAAAATCGCCATCAAAGCAAGCAAATGGTTTTAAAGTCAAACCGTGGACTGAAAATAAAATAAAAAATTCAAGTAACTTGAAAGTTCACGAATTAAGTAAATTTTAGTTTCAAGCTTTGGACGTGTAAACGTTCTTGTAGATGACTGGATGATATTTCTGACTGGATGATTGCCCTTTAGACATCTTATTGTATACAATTTGAGATTTTTAATCTCGTGGATTTGAAGCTACAGCCTTGCAAACAGGGATAGTTTTTTGGGTCACCCTGTGTTGTGATACAAAAGATGATAGATCTAAAAAATTGTCAACAACTTACTTTCTGTTTTTCGTAGGTGATGCTGAAGAAGATAAATCCAAGTTTCTTGGCAGATGGAGGTCGTCACATGCTTGGACGAATTCACGAAATAGAAAACAAACTGGAAATAATGAGGGAGAGAGGCGGTAGGCGGAAATCTTTATTGATTTTTTAAATGTATAAATTGTTTGGGATGCTTTTTTGATATGTGTTTTCTGTGTTTTTACACTTTTTACTGTAATATTTCCCCCCATTTTACGTGTGTGGCAAAGGCGATGAAGAAAGATAGTGTACATTTTTTCTGGCCTGCCCCCTCCCCAAGGTTTAACAAAGCACAGATGAATCTCCGTTGCAGCTTCAATCTGGTATATTCCTAAGCTTTCAAATTGTACTCAGAATCGTTTCTGACTAATCAGAATCAAACTGACTAATCAGAATAAAACTGACTAATCTTATCTGGAAATCCAAATCTGAACTTGATTGCAAATAGTCTGATTATGGAAAGCAGCAATTCATTATATTAAATCGACAAAGCGGCAAGATCAGAAGATAAAGCAGCACCCTTCCTCCTACTGTTTATGTGTGTGTGTGTGTGTGTAAACGTGCAATACATGTAGTAGTATTTCGAAATATTTTTGTAAACTAGGAAGTGTCTTTAATCACAATTATAACCTTGATGACCATGGGTCTTTTCTTGCTTAGACTTGCTCCAAGTCTATTTCGTTTCGTTGATCAGTAAAAAATAAAAATGTCACTGCGGAGGGAAGTAGCCTGCGGAAGGTTCTTATTTTCCTGAGGTTTTCTCCTCCACAGTTACATATTGTTTATTTTTTACTGATTAACGAAACGAAATAGACTTAGAGTTGGAGCAAATCTATTTCTACCAATTACTTGCACAAAGAATCAAACAATTTAAAAATAAAAGATCTATATAATTTAAAAATCTTAAAAATAATGCATAATGTGCATCATCAAAAAGAGAACTTTCCTCGTTCTTCAAAAGTTCTTCAAAACGTATTTTAAAACAAATGAACATAAACATAATTATTACACCAGACAACGTAAACATTACATGATAATAAAGGCAAAGAAACATTGGGGTGATAAAATGCTCCTAAACATACACTGCAAAATACTAAAAATTCTAAAACGTTTTCATATAAATTAAAATGAGATATAATATCAAAATATTAAAACAAATTGCGATAATTGTGTATCAAACATAAGCTTCTTAGTTTATCATATTACATTATTATTACATATACCCGTATACTAATACCAAATTTATTGTATTTTAGCATGTTTGTTACTGTTATTGTTTTATCTTTACGTTATTTTGTACAGATTTTTGTTATCGGCCCCAGCAAGATAAGCTTTGCTTTCCTAGGATCGAATGGTTTGCAAAAATGTTTTAATATTGTAGTTTTTGCATTCTATGAATAAAATTGAATTGAATTGAATTGAATTCTTGAATTATATTGTTCCGTATAAAAAAATGTAATACCTTCCTTTACATTTCATTAGTTTTGTGAATATTTACGGTTTTGGAAATATTTTTGTAACACTTTTTACTTGTTTGTTTCAGTTGAAGAGGAGTTTCCAAATTACACTGTAGACGAGGCTTTGGATGGCGATGAATGCAGCATAAATGCCAACTCAAAAAGTGGCCTCAATTTGGATTTTAACTTACCCCCAGGGGTAGCTCCATTTCACGCTTCAAATCAATTTAAAAAACTACCTCTTTATGAAGGAAGGATGACTAAAGGCAAACTTGAGCAAGTCGGTAGAGTTACAAAAGATGCGATTGAGACTTTGCATCGGTAATTTCATAATTTGTTATTTATTTTGAATTGTATCGTACAATACCAATATATTTTGTTCTTGTGATGCAATAAAAAGGTAGCTATTGTTGTTATTTGAGACTAATTTGTATTTTACAATGATAAAGTTTTTATTTTGTGATTTCATTGAAAGGAAATTTATGATAACTAATAATATAACTGAAATAGTTAATTAAACTAATATGTCCAGTATAACAGTTCTCTATAACGATGTTTCGTTCATTGAAGGCATATCATATACATTAATTTGATTTGTTTGTTTTCTTTTTGGAGAAATTTGTTCGTATCAGTTTTTTTTTAATTTTTAGATGTGTTTCATTCTATACGTAATTGAAGCAAAACGTTTTGCTCTGGTGAAATAAAATAGCTTAAATTCAACATAATATTTCCATAGGTCTTTAGAAACGTGCCCAACTGCAACAACGGAAATGCTTGACCCAGAAGGTTTAAATGTAACTCTCATGCCTCATCAAAGACATGCACTTGCATGGTTGCTATGGAGAGAAAGTCAAATGCCATCTGGAGGCATTCTTGGTAAGCTCGTTCATTCTTCTTCTGAATAATTTACGATTGAAAAACAGATTACATAACATGTTATCGCGTAATACTTTATGCAGACAAGCATTTTCAATAATTTAGCTTGTTTACATTTAGAAAAAGTTGTGTTGAAACTGGCGAATATTTTTCAATTCACGGTAATATCTCCAAAGCTTGTTTTGGTTTTTCTATAATTTTATTAATTCATATATATATACAGTTTGCATTGGAAACGAATGTTGTATTAGCTGTATCAGAAACGAATTTTAAATGCATAAACTAAGGACCAGAAATCAAGAAACCACTTGTAAGAAACTTTTGGGCCCAGTTAATAACAAAGAGAAGACAATAGAAACTTTTTTGAAACGATAAGGCTCCATGATTTGATATTTTGCCTTGCGCTAAATCCCCCACGCACTCATAAATTCAGCCGGTGTTCCAGTCGCGCAAATTCTAAAAAGCAAAATAAAACAATAGGCCCATCGTTTAATGACGCAAGTTTAATAGCTCAAAATTTCTAATGACAGAGGAATCCCCCGCGCAATCTGCAGACTTTCCAATCTGGTAAAGCTCAATCTGAAAAGCCAGTTTCTTTAACATTATTACTGCATATTGGTTATTATTACTTAATTACTTGGATATTATTACTCATTTAGTTATAAATATTAACGACAGTAATTCCTATTCGACACTATTACTTAATTGCTATATTGGTCCATTTTGTAACAATAGTGAAATTGACACAGCAATTTCAGAGCGATTAGTCGTCAACATCAAAGCAAAAATCTCTCAATTTGAAAATGTAAACATCTCCGCAAGTCTGTATGGCTTCGCTTGTTTACATTCTCCAGTTGAGATGGTTTCTTATTGTTTTCAACTGATAATTCCTTTGAAATTCGTGTGTCAATTTTACTATTGTTACAAAATCTGCCTCTGTTGGTTTATTTATAATTGTATTCAATTAAAAATTTTAATTCTGTCATTTTAATTGCATTTAATGTAAAGTGTTTCGTTTTTCTTCAGCTGATGACATGGGTCTGGGCAAAACATTGACATCAATTGCCTTGATTCTCAAAGACAAACAACTCAATTTTGGAAAAAAGGGTACCTTTTATTTTCATGAGTTTTCTTCATAGTTTTTGCGCAAATATGAAGTTTTAAAAATTAAATTCAAATACTTAAATTTTAACATCATTAGTTTGTTTTTAATGTTTTTATTTAGTTTCTTTATTTTCATGTAGAATCATTTGTTTCAATTTGTTTCATATTTGTAGCCGAAATACCTTCAAATTCAAATTTAATAAACTCTTCTGGAAGTTTGGTGGTTTGTCCAGCATCTTTAGTCCATCATTGGAAAAAAGAGATAGAGAAAAGGGTGAAACCTTTGAACCTTACTATCTGTTTGTACCATGGCCCGTCAAGGGAGAAGAGTGCCGAAAAGTAAGTACAATAATAAGGTGCAGAATCTTTTTTATACATATTTTAGACAATTTTGATTAGGGACCACTTTCTCATTATATCGCTTTGATCTTTCTATCTATCTTATATTTTTATTTCAAATCTTTTGGTCTTATTTTATGCTTCCTTTCGAATCTTAACTCAGGAAATACTAAAAATTTGAATTTAGCTCGAAATTAGCTAACTTAGTCCTGCTAACAAGATTGCGGTGTTAATACTTGTTGTTGAACTGTCAATCAAAGTATAGTCATGTGACTTCCATTCGATTTTATTTTGATTCAGGCTTGCTCGATATGACGTCATCATAACAACGTACAGCATAGTTGCAATCGAGGCAAAGGGACTTGTTGAAACAGAAATTGCTAAAGGAGGGGCAAGTGGCACTTTTTTAAATTTTAGTTATAAATCAAAACAAATTTATGAAGCGCATGCAATAGACAATTCCCACTAAAGATGGCGAAAGGGGTATTATGACCAAGCTGCAATGCGCTCGATTATCGAATACCAATAGAATTAGTTGCAGTTTTGATAATATAGCGCATTGCATCTCGGTCATAATACCTCCCTTTTGCAATTCTTAGTGGAATTGTCTATTGAATTTTAATTAATTGGATTTTTATGTTCTGTACTGTTAGGTTGCTGTTAAGGACAGTGCAAAATGTATTTTACAACAGTTATGAAATAGAGCTCTGGTCGGATAATTCATCTAGCTTTATATTGGGATTATAGCTTTTTACGAAAATTTTATCTGTTGTAATTCAGGTCAACCCTCAATGGCTGAACGCAAAAGATGCTTCTTCAGATAAAGAAAAAAAGAAAAAACGTGGTGCTCCCGTTTGTCAAATTCATTGGAAAAGAATTGTTCTCGATGAAGCACACAACATCAAAAATCATAAATGCATGACGTCAATGGCTGCATGTCATCTTGAAGCAGGTAGAGTGAAAACATCGTTTCCTAGAGCCCGTGATTTTCCAAGATCCGTGATTTTCCTAGATCCTGTTCTATTACCCGCTTAACGTTGCGCGTAACTGTGTAACATGGGAGACAGAACACCGCGTAACACTAGCCCTTATGTCTTACCCGTTTTTACCATATCCTTTAGAAAGGTGTTAGATCATAGTTGAGACAATAATGACACACCATCTCTAGATATATGACAAATAATAGTTGTAACATTTCGTTCTTAAAAAGTCATTTTAACATGTTTGTTTGTCATATATCTAGATGTTTGTGATGTTTGACAACATGATGTTTGTCATGTATCTAGAGATGGTGTGTGTTATCATCTCGACCTCGATCTTTATACCAAGTAAAATGTCACGTTTCCTGTGTCATTGTTTTAGTCGCTAAAAATATTGCAATTTTTTGCTCTGGACTGAAATTGTTGTGAAAGTATTTTCTTCCTCTTTTTGCATGATTTGTGAGCTTGAGTTTCATATTTTTTATACAATTTAACACATTTATTCATACAAAATATTCTCAAGCATATTTTAAGTAAATAAATTACGAATCATTCTGTAATCAATTAAATCAACTTTGGTCTTACTTTATAACTATTTTTCATTAATATCTTTTAGAAAGCCGTTGGGCATTAACAGGAACGCCAATTCAAAATAATACGAAAGACCTTTATGCCATTGTAAAATTTTTGCGTTGTTCCCCATTCGATGAAATGAAAGTTTGGAACAAATGGGTGGATGACAAAAGTGCACGTGGAACAGCAAGGATGAACACATTGGTGAAGAGCCTATTATTGAGAAGAACCAAAGATCAGAAGGATGCGTTTGGAAAACCTTTGGTAAATATTTTGTTTTGTTTTGTGTGGTCTGTGATAGATTATAGCAGATATTTGGACACCGGCTTACCCCAGATACATGACAAATATTATTCGTTCTTGAAACATACATTTAAAAACATCTTTCTAAGAACAAATTATACGTTGGCAATTCACTGCTTCTAAATGATTTTGCAAACCTTGACATTTCATACTTAAATGACAATGCTTCAGATGTAAATGCAAAGTTCAACAGACTCCTATCCAGCCTTGATGAATTGGTCAAAACCCATGCTCCCTTGAGAAAACTTACAAAGAAAGACATTAAGTTCAGGAATAAACCATGGATAAATGGCAAGATTCAAAAAATGATGCGCATCAGAGATCGGATACTTAGAAAGCTTAAAAAGAACAACAATCAAGCTCTTATTGATCTTTACAAAAAGTTTAGAAATCGGGTTTCGGTCTCCTTGAATGAAAGTAAAGCTAGCTACTTCTATAACTACTTTCAAAAGAACAGTAACAACATGAAACAATTATGGTCAGGAATTAAATCAGTTATTGATGTTAAAAAATCAAGCAATATAAATGTGATAAGTAAGCTTAAGGACTCAAATGGTAACATTACATCAGATCCTGTGGTTATTGGAAACGTATTTAATAAATTCTTTGTTAATGTTTCTCATGATATCACCAAAAATATACCAAGATCCAACAAGTCCCCTGTGGATTCCATGGGTGACAGAGTTGGAAATTCTTTTTTCATTGCCCCTTCAGTTCCCTTTGAAATATCTGATATAATCTCTGCCCTAAAATCTGGAAAATCTCTTGGTCCTAACAGCATTCCTATGAAGATTTTAAAATGTCTTTCCCAATTGATCTCCTCTCCACTTTCTCAAATCATAAATGAATCATTTCAATCTGGAATATTCCCTGACAAGATGAAGTTGG
>JAYJMH010015053.1:0-21695 GCA_036873815.1 Phacellophora camtschatica
CCAAAATGCGCGCGGAAGATTGGCATCGGACAATTGTTTTTAAAACAATAGATCTACTGTTATTTCATTGTTTGGCCTAAAACGGCGCACAGAAGATCTTCCGCGTGCAGTACAAAGTTTCCAGTCTGGCAGTACCCTTGCAGTGCAAGTCCATCTATTATTTGTTATTCAATCCCACCTTTTTTGGAGATTAAATCTATACCATGCATTTTGAAAATTTATCAAATAACAAGTAAATAATTTTTACAATAATATTCTACAAATTTGCAGAGAGGTTGTCCATTAAAATTGAAATTCAATTTTTAGGAGGAGAGAATAAAAACTGCACAACAATGGAGAGGGTCAATGTTGACACAGTATCAGAAAAGTTAGCAAACATTATATTGACAGACAAAGTATCATTGGAAAAAGTACTTTATTATATTAGAGGTTCTTTGGACAGTCTGAAGGACAAATCAAAAAAGAAAGCAGGATTTGAGGTAAATCAGTTTTTATTTTTAAATGCATACTGGTGAATTTACAAATTGAATTTTCTTTTGCTACAGCAGTCGGTACAATCATTTTAGCAAACTAGTTTGTCAAACTATATGGTCTGAGAAGAGAACTTTTTAATACCAGCCTAAATCACTAACTATATTTTTACTGTTGTGTTTGCTTATTCAGAAAACAAATTTGTTTTCTTGAAAAGTATATTGTCAATTTTTAGTTGACTTGTTTGTCATCATCAGCATGCCTAGTTTGAAAAATTTTTCAATCATAGCATTGTGCAATTTCATTTTTCTACTTTAATTTGTTCATGTTTCAATTTTTTTTCTTTTTCAGCTTATCTTGGGGTGTTTGAAACAATTTAACACAATCACAAAGACATTCATGGTTGAAGAGATAATAAATTTGTTGAATGAACAGGACCCAGATAGTGCATCAAAAATAAGTAAGTTGCTGCTTAATATTAAAGTTATTGTATGAAGACAACATACGATACAGCACATAGTTGAACATAATACAAATTGAATCATGACATGTAAATTGAAAGGCTTGAATTCGTATGTGTTCACCAAAGAAAAGCTTTGTAAGGGTAGATTTGAACGAAAGATAGCAACGATAATGTTATCTGTATATGAGTACTTTACTTTGTTTTCATAGATTGATGTGTTTACCTTTTTGGTTTCACTGCTTTTCAGCAGATTGTTAGTGCCACAAGTTAGCACCTGACAGGATAAGAATACTCTTTCACCAGCAAATGAGTTAAAGTTATTGCCCTTTGTAGTATTTATAATCAATGCTGACATTTTATTTGTTTTTAGTGTTAGTGCTGTTTGAGGGACCTATGCCAATTCGGGGGTTCATTGAAGAAAACTTGGAAATCTGGATAAAGTTTGTTTTGAAAAGTTTGCAAAGTTTGTCATCATCACTTATTCAGGTACAGTAAATTCAATGAGAATTGGTTTTGGAATTTGCTGTTTGATGGTTTCCCAAAAAATTGCTCCCAGTGACAATTACAATTTCAGAAATTTTTCATAGTGAGATCAACGAAAGGATGACATTAAATTGTTTTGTTTGACGTAGCTTGCTTGTTCTTGCTTCAAATTATAGAGAAAGATTGAAGATTGTCTATGTTTTAGTACTCCAGTAAATGCTAACTGTTGACACTCATAACTCAGGGAATTTTCAAGGAGGGAATGGAAGCATGATGAACTCTAAATTAGAATCTGCACATTCACATATGGTAAAAGTGTAATTAGTTACTTCAGAGTTTTTTTTGAAATTTTTCAAACAATCAGGAAAGTTTTTTGGAACACTTGCAGTAGAATAATATTTTTTTGCAGTAAATAATTTTGATTCATCAATTTAATAAGTTTTAAATTTCTTTGAAAGTATGTTCGTTATATTTTGTGATCCTTTAGGGCAAAATAATATTTTCTTCAACATAGACAAGAAAATTTTGACCTAGTAATTTTCACAATAGTAAAATTTAAAATCTAAATAATAATGTAAAAAATAAACATGCAATATAAATAATGCATTAAACAATACATATGTTTTAATTGTTTTATTTTTTATAGGATGCAAGCTGCCCAGTAGAATGTTCTTTTATGTCAGCCGAAGAGACTTTATTGAATACAGTTAAGGTTAGAATCAAAGTTCTTGTTTACAAATATAAAATGCAAGTTCTGCTACAAAATATAAAATAAATTTCCTGCTGTTGTTAGAGTTCCCATTTTTTTTCTAATTTTAAATCCAACTATTCACTGATTGTGTGTTAGATTTCCATTCTTTTTCATTTTTCAACTTCATTTTAAATTTTTTATTAAATTTCTTGCTTGTAAAATGTATCTTCAGGCTATCATTGAAAACCTTTTATTAGAATTTGTTTTTGTAAAATGTGTAGCATTAAAATTTTTGTAGCCAATCGGGATAAACATTTAATAGGCTAAAGTAATTTTTCAGATTTGTGTAAAGGTTATACAGAATTATGGATCTTTATTCTTGAGCAAGATTTTTGATGAACACATAAATGCAGAATTTGAAAGTAAGTTCTGATAATACATTTAAAGATGCTTGTTTTTATGAAAAATTTAGAAATTAAATATTCTTAAATTTAATTCTTTGTAAATGTATATATTAGATTTTTAGTTGTTTGAATTTTGTTTTTGTGTTAAGTATTACAGTTATGTATATATTTTAATGATAATTTTTTTTTATGTTAGGGTCATGGGTGGAAAATATCGTTTCTTTGCTTTTGACGATTGTTAGCAGTGAGGTAACTAAGTGTTTAGTCTTTTTTCGGTTCCAAGAAATTCATTTTTTAATTGTTTCAAGAAATTGCTTGAATGCACACACTTTAATATTTTCAATATTTTATTTTTTTTATTTCTTAAATTATTTTATTTTGAAGTTAATCTGAACTCTATACAATACAAATCATTTTATATGTAAACATACACATTGCAAATTGGCATCAGAAAGTTTTGGACTAAAAGTTTGGACAGACGACTTGAGACAATAAAGTATTGAGCCATTTTTGCATTGCTGTTTTAGTTTATTTTATCAATTTTTTCTTCAATTAAAACGTAATATAGGGCACTGAAAGATTCTAGCAAAATTATTATGAATTTCTTTTACCAAAATGACTGTTTAATTATAAATATTAACGATAATAATGAGCGACGTTTTGATGTCATCTTAACATCATTTTCAAGCTAAATGAAAAAAAGACGTTGTTTGTATATATAGAAAAGTAAACAATAGAAAGATTTTTTATCACATGATGAGAATTTTTGGTGGTTCAGATGATAGGCGCCAAAAAGACCAAGTGAACAATTTGGCAGCGATGGAATCTGACTGCTTGTTCAATTTTGGCTTCAAATCTTTCAAATTGTGCATGATGCAAGGGAATAATTTTTCAATAATTGTTATACTTGCTTGCATGTGTTTTATATTTTTATGCCATGTTTCTCGTATCCTGATGACTCCGTTTGCAGGACTGCAGCTCGAAATCTGTGAGACTAAAAATCTAAATGACTGAAGATACTCCAAACTCTAAGTTTGCCTTTCCGACGTTGTTTTGAGCACAATTTGCTTGTGTCTCACAGGTTGCCAGTTACTGCTCTGCAAACGGAGGTAGTGTTTTTGTCACCCTGTGTGTCATAGTATAATACATGCTACCTAACGTTTCTGCACATTCTGACTTTGTTTAGGTTCTACAAAAGGAAACTCTTGGTATGTCTGGTATTGCCTTGGCTCATGTTATTAACACATTTCCATCAGCTTATTCACTCCAATTTGCTGAGTTTTTGCTGGCAGTTGCAACAGGTATGATGTACACGTCATTTTAGCTTTATTGATTTTATTTAATTAACCTTTTTGCGCCCAAATTTATTTTTGAACAACACTTACAAACCAATTTGAATTCGAAGGATAAACGTACGTTGGAATATATGACATTTTACGTCGTTTCTCAATGGGTTATATGGCTCAATGGGATGAACGGGCTAAAACTTAAGTTTATATCTATATTTTAGGTATAGAGTGATTAGACACCAAAATGTTGACTTCATGCTTTGAAAGGATATGAAAAGCCTTTATTCAAACTTCGAAAAATAACTCGTGAAACTGAAAACGCATGAAAACTGAAAAGTCTTTGATTCACAAGAGTCTTTGACATGGTTGCGGGGATCTCTCTTTGCCCATGTGCTCTCAAGCTTTTGAAATTTTATCAACGTTTTTCAATGTTTTTGAGATTTTATGAGATGGACAATCGTTTGAAAATCGCTTATAACGAGAGAATAAGCGTCGAAAACATCGCCAAGAATTATTTTTAACTTGTTTAATCTTTTTGACGTAAATATCAACTTCAATCACTGTAATCCGTGCAGTACACATTTTTTGGTAGCTCATCAAAGATGTTCCCCTTTTTTAAGCGCACCGGTATTTATGTTTATATAACTTAGCAGTGTTTTTTCATAAAGGATACGATTTTTTGATAATTTGGGAAAATTTTAATCATATTACCTGTGGGAGGGCCATATTATATACAGGGCTTTGGGCTAAATACCTCTAAATAAGGGATACCTTCTGGACGAAAGTTTTTGTCTATTGTTGAAAGGTGTCCGTTGTTTGGAAGTTTAGCTATTTGCGATTTGACCATAATAATGGAGATTTGGGACTATGGCAATGTCTCTGTTGTTGTGATTTGTCCTTTGTAGGGAGGTGTCCGTTATTATGTATTGCATATATTTCACTGTATTGCATATATTTCTTTAAGAAATTATACAGGTATACAGTGATAGTAAGAAATTATACAGATATTATCAAGGTATACAGTGGTATTCAGAAACGTTTATTGATGATTCAACTCATTGGCTTGTTATAGTTTGCTATGTTGAGTGTTTTTGATTAATGGTTTTTGGCAATTTTCAATGATTAAGGATTAGTTAATCGTTAAAGGTTTTAAAAGTTTTATTATTTCAAATTATAACAATCAATGAGAATTTAATTTAGTTACCTGCTTTTATTTCCTAGCGAAAGGCGACAGAAGAGTATTGAAGTTAGGCCCTGTGAATATTCTAGTTAACAACTGTCACACAGTTTCGCAACTCAGTTTAGTGGCTGTGGTTAATGGCATTATTACTGTTTGCAATCCAGATATTTTGCTTTCGACAGTTAATTTTGATAATGGAACACACCAAAAAGTTTGTATTTTGTTGCAATTAATCGTATAGATCCTTCCCGAAATAAACGCTGCTGTTTTATGTGGGTGTCAAAATGCCAGAGGAAGGACGTTCTAGATACAGTAAGGCCCCGCATTTAAGAAACCATATTTAAGAAACCTCTAGGCTAATATTGTCTGAAGAAGAATAGGAAAACGGCAGCAAATATTCTTAAACAATGAAACAGCCCCATCTGAAAAATCAATTTCTAAATGTGGGAACTTAATGTATTTCGAAGTTGAGTTAAATATTTATCATACTTATTTCAGATTTCAATTCATACCTCTAAAATCTTTTTGTTGATAATTGTACTTGACAGTCCTCATTAATGTGTGTGAGCGCACGAGCAACGCTCGCAGGCACAAAATGTCAATAGAAACAGTACTTGTATCAGGTGCAGGCACATTTACTTTACCAATAGCGCTTTAATTGCAGGCACATTTTTCTCACTCAATTGCTCGCTGGCACATAATATCTCTAACGAGACCTGGACACTAATATCCCAAACATTTTCTTCGTGTTTGATTGAAGCTAATAACAAGCTGAAAGGCAATACGATTCTGAAATGATTATTTTCACGTTTTTCACTAACTCAGACAGACATAAACAATTACATGTTGTTGTAAGTTGTAGTATTGCGGAGTTATTATTAACGAAAGAGTCCGCCATCAGACACACCGGAACTAAAAATTCTAATTTTTTAGAATGAGCAAGACACTAGTTTTATAAAGTAGTGAACGATTTTAACTGCACTTGAACATTTCTTTCAAGGGTTTTTAATCCAAGTTGAATATATATATATATAATATATATATCTAAATTGAAATATTCAATCTTTTACTGTACTGTGGAAATGAGATTAGTGACGTGTAGATTGGAAATTAGTTGATGCATTTGTTTCATTTTATTTTACAGAATGACTTAATTTTAAAACATTCCTTTATGGTCATAAAAGATGCTTGCACAAAGACGCTGGATACTCATTTGAAGTATTATTGTTTTCAAGGTGAGTTATGGATTGAGCAATGTTAAATGAATGTTGTATCATTTTAGACTTACTACAATCGTTGAATTTGCCGCTATCGCTCTAACATGCGACTCACAGCATTCCAGTAAAAAAAACTGGCCTTTTTAACGAACCTCATTCTCAATAAGACAAAGCCTAAATTCTGGACTAAAGTCAATTGCAACTGCAAAGGCCAAAATCAATAGTTGTCTCTAGGGGTCCGCAAAGTCTGCGGACAGGCTATTCTTAAATGTATTGTTAACAGAGGAGAGGGAGTATTGTATATGCACTCCTAATATTAAAAACGTCGTTTGATTTGTCAAAAAACAATCCATCTAATAGAAATGAAAAGGTGATCATTAATTTTGTCCCAAAATTTTATAGTTTAACGTATTTTAATTAGTCCTAGATAGCTGGATGGACTGCGTTACGAGAATCACTTTCAAACGATATTACGCCCTTACGGAAAATGCCGAATCATTGTTTTCATTGTCTTCTGAAGTTTGCGAAGACTTACTAGATGTTATTTGGAACAGTAGAGAAGACATGGTTTGTAAATGTTTGTTTTTGAATTAATAATGGGGTTTTAGATATATTCCTCTGCCTTTTTACATAACGAATGAGTCAAAATATTTTCGTATTGTTAATTATATTTGGTTTTTCTTTGCAATCAAGAGCAACGAATGTCTTTCCAAAATTTGAACTATCTCTCGTTACGACGGTACGAGTGATGATGGCTGCGATAAGGTCAAAAGTATGATAAACCTCGTTTGAAGTTTCATTGAAATTTGAGGAAGTCTTCGATTAGGCCATCTGAGCAAAATCGCTTGTATAATTAGTAATAAATAAGGCCATCTGAGGATAAAACTGAGATGTTGAAACTGAGCAAAATTGCTGTAGCTATAAGGAGGAATAACCTATTTTCACCAAGTAAATTTACCCACGTAATGTAGACTTTTTGTTGGATAGCTAGCTTCTATTTTTATCATAAGTTGGATGTTGTTTTACTTTCTTATAGGTCAGCAAGCGTTTGATAATAATGTTGAGGAATTTATACCTTGGGACATTATTTAAGGAAAGATCTTTTTCCAGACACATTGAAGGAATATTACCTCTTCTTCGTGTGACCATCGTGTTGATGATTGCTTTGCAGGTTGATGGCATCCCGCGAATTGTATTTAAAATATTCAAAAAGATGCTTGATCTTCACGAGAAAGAACGTATCATTCTTGACAAACAGTCTGAAGACGACAAGGTTTGTTTAGAAACGTTAAATTTTTTATTAACAACTCATTTCACAGGGATATTTTTCGGAGAGGAATCACCCCTAGTACCTACCTTCCAATTTTTGGCAAATAGGAAATATCATTAGAACAGGGTTTTCGATTTTCAAATTCATTTGATAGATTTGTTACCCGAGTCTCCATTCGCTCAACCACTACACCGCGATTATTTGAAGCCTTTTATTGTAACACTTTATTCAATCCAATAATTTTCCGTTTTGTTTGTTTAATAAATTAATTATCCAATCAGTTTCCTTATTGAGCACAAAACAATTTAATGTCTTTAAGAACAAATACATGCTTTTAATTTTTCAATAAAATTGTATGAATAAGCAATCTTTTTCACTTTGTGGCAATTTATAACTCGGTAGATGTTTTTTAATATGGTATGTGTAGCATATGTTTTTTTATCAGTTTTTAGATTCCATTATATCGAAGTTGTTATCAGATTCGTGGTACATCAGAGGAAGATATTCATTATTATGCGAAGTATTTCGTCATACAGATTCTTTACAGGTAGTTTATTTTTAGAGGAATAAAATCAAAAGTTTAATTTTACAATTTTTATAAATATTACATTTATATAGTTCTTAGTGCGTTGTTTTCTTTACTGTAAAAGAACCAACTTTTGTGGAAGAAACTTAAGAAATGCCAATCTCGTACCCAGTTGAGAAAGTTTCGCTTAGTTCCCGAGAGATAATCGCTTTGAAACCAGTGTGTCAATTTGACTATTGTTACAAAATTTGCTGCTGTTATATGTTTATGTTTTCTGTGAAGAAATATGGCGTGCGTCGTGTTTTGATCAATAATATAATGAACTATTTTGGGCAGTACTTGGTCACCCAAAAAGAGTTTAACTCTTTGGCAGGTTATATAAAAACAGGCGATTGACCGATTGAAGCGATTAACTTCGATATTTCATACAGGTTGAATATGTGGATTATATGACAAGATGCAATTTTAACCATGAGATAATGATAATGCTCTTTAATTTGGTTTTGGGAGTAATAAAGAAAATAGGAATATGGCCAATGCATGTAGAGAAGTCCCAAGTCTCAGAAAAAGCAAGATTTTTATTCCCAAGCCAACAAAAACATTTAATCGGTTGCCTTACTAGGTTAAATTTCTTTAAATAAAGATGGCTACCGTATGATCACGTTTTGTTGCTATTTCGTACATTTTACATTTTACGCTCATTTCATAAAATCCATACATACAGCGTTTTTGTTTATGGGAAGAATCCCCCAAAATAGGAAATATCTTCATTAATTGTTCAGCTTTAAAACAATGTTTGAAACGCTTCAATCAGTCAATCATTCAATCCCATGATTTTATATAACCTGTCCAAGAGAGAAACTGTTTTGTTGGGTCACCTCATACAAGTGCCTTCATTTGAAGATCTAGTACAATCTAGTACATAGATAGTCAGCCACCCCTGTATTTGAAGAGAAGCAAGTCGTGCTGAATAAGACGACCAGAAACAATGCAGACAGATAATTTTAAACTGAAAGAGAAGAACATAAGCTGTGTTTGATAACTTTCTTACATTGTCTTGTTTTATTTTAGATTATCAAAATGGATCCTAGTTTTTCTGATGCATTATGCCGATGTTTTGAGACAACTAATTTGGTCTCTGTTGCAACCGAATGTTACAAAGCATTTATTTACCCTCGAAGGTTTGCAAAAAACATTAATTTTTTCTTCTGTTTTCATGTTTAAAACTTCTATGAATTGTGAACATGACAAATGGGTTAGAACTCAAATTCAAGGATGAAATACTAAGGAAGGGTAACACGAGCATACCGACTTTAATCCTAATATTAAGACTTTTGAAATGAATTGAAATCGATATCTGTGCCAGCCTCATCATGACGTTTTACTACTCTCTTCCGCAAGGTTTCTAATCCTTAGTCCATCATGGTACTTCTGTAGTCCCTGGTCCGTAATTTAAGGAAGGGGCAAAAGGAGAAGGAAAGGGAACTCCCTCTTACCTCATTTTTTTTCTCAAATCAAACCTCTTGTATTAAGAGTATATTACGTGGGGTCATTTGGGTTAATGATTATGGGGTAAAAATGTTAACGATTTTCTGTTATTTTCTGTTTTTTGTCGTATTTACATTAATATTTTTTCAAACGAAGTTCAATCTCAACTTTAATTTTAAACTATTTTTGCTGTTTTGAGTTTGCGAATCATTTATATTTAGTATAGTAGACTATTTTTATGTAATTTATGTAACTTATGTAACTTATCGTTTTTATGACATTTGTAATTCAAAGGATTGACGCTGAAAGTGACGGAACTCAAATCAGGGTAAGTCTGAGTTATTGCATAGAGCACTTGTTCCAGCCTGA
Organism: Phacellophora camtschatica; assembly: GCA_036873815.1. NCBI lineage: Eukaryota > Metazoa > Cnidaria > Scyphozoa > Semaeostomeae > Ulmaridae > Phacellophora > Phacellophora camtschatica. The sequence goes on from JAYJMH010015053.1 coordinate 9,852, forward strand.
CTTGTTCTTGTTGCGTCCAGAGCAGCGAAAATCTCTCAACTGGAAAACGAAAGCAAACAATGTTGCGGAGGAGATATTTTCATTTTCCAGTTGAGAGAGTTTCGCTTTGCTCTCGAAGGATAATTGCATTGAAACCAGTGTGTCAATTTCAATATTCTTACAAAATTCGCCTCTGTTGTGCGGAACGCATTTTTCCTCAAGAATACAGCAATTTGCATGATCTCGGCATCGAGGCGTGAGCATTTTATTGTTTGAATCAACCGTCTCAAAGATTTACCCAAAAATTAAAACATGGTACGCAACAGCTTTGAATTATTTCAGAAATTTGCACAAGATATCCTTCTCAACCATGTCTAATATCAACATTTGCAATGCAATTAGTTTTGTAATGATCTTCCAGCTCCAAATTTTGGTGTTGCTAATTGGTTTTGCATGTCATCATTCTCACATAAAGTTCAGCTTCAGAGCCTCTACAACAATTAACCCAATTTCCAGTTTGGGTCGAAAGTCACATTTTTAATAAACTTGTTCTTCAACTAAGGCTATTTTTCTCCTTTAATTAGCCCAGTGTTCTTCTTTAATTATCCAATTGTTTTCTTTTAATTAACCAATTGTTCTCCTTTAAGTAGCCCATTGTTCTCCTCATTTTCTTTTGATCAGAATTCAAGGTTTGAGTTTCTTAAGTGGTTTCTTAAAATGCGACACTTTGCTGTAGGAAAACAGAGGCGACTTTTGTAGCAATTATGAAATTGACACTGGTTCCATAGCAATTATCCCTCAAGAACAAAGCGAAACTCTCTCAACTGGAAAATAAAAACATCTCCTCCGCAATATTGTTTGTTTTCGTTTTACAGTCGAGAGTGTTTGGCTTTGTTCTCGAGAGATCATCGCTTTGAAACTAGCGTGTCAATTTAACTATTGTTAGAAAATATGCTTTTGTTGTGTTGGTTCGATAACGTAATATATCGGTTATCTTTGTTGATGGTAGTGAATTATAAAATAATTCACTTTTTAAGGTTACAAAGCTGGATTTTTGTTTTTCTTAGACATGGGATGAAGTGTACTGGGCGTCTATATTCATGGAACCATTTTTGAAAATGTTGACTAGCAGCAACAGGTAATTTGGCTTACCAGCTATATACAGCCTCTGGTCGCATGGTCACAAACAGGAGGAAAGTTGAATAAAACAATGGAAATTATGTGCCACACCCAAATCGCGCCTATTTTCCATTGGGATTCTGGTTTGATGCATGATTTGTCATTTATTGGAATTATTTGACACTTCTGCAAGAAGCAAGTGAGAGTTTATCACTCCAAGAAAAGATTTCACTCTCTTTAACTCACCACAGCGAAACACACCAAACGAAACCACAATTTTTCGCTCTCAAGGTTTATTTTGATTTGACTGAGTGCATTCATTATAGGCGTGAAATATATTATTTGTAATCACTTTTCATGTGCTAAACCTGAATTTATTGTTCCAAACCAAATATGCTTTTTTCCGCTTACGAAATTTTAGTTAATGTTCATGATCCTAAAGACAAAAATTAATTGGTATAAAGTTGTTGTGTTCATTTGAATCGTAATAATTTAAATCCTTTTCTTAAAATTTATTGAGATAATATTACACGATTTTAGGTATTTTGGGAAGAAAGTTTGGCGATTAATCCTTTTGAAATGGAATAAAACATTTTCTCATTTAATCGCCTGTTGATTTTTACAGACGTTTGACTTGACGAGAGTAGAATCTAGGTATAGCTTCTTGTTTCGGCAAATCGGGATGATTTTATACATATAATCTGGCCATAAGTACAGCTGTTTTACTGTGCTTGTTATCTTTGAAACGTTTTTGCAGGAGATGTATCGACAACTGCGTGTTATACTTTATCCCAACAACCTTACTTCAAATACCTGAAGTATTTATGCGGATGAAAAATGCAATTCTCATTGCATTGCAAGAACAGTTTGACAAACCGGACCAAAGCATCAAACAAAAAATTTACGTCCGTCGGAATCTATTACTTGGTTATTGTGCAACATTCAAGTTTAGTCGCAAATTTGGTTTATCGACTATTAATGACATTGTGAGTATCCCTAACATTTACTTTGCATTGTCCATCAACTTTCTTTTCCGAAGCTATCTTTGTTGCTTAGTAATTTTCATAGTTTTATGATTATGACTGTTCAGAACCCCTAGGATTAGATACAGTTTTATGTAATCAAATGCTCAGGCATTGCAGATTTGCGCATCTTTTTCACTGTTTTACGTTCTATTTGTGCAATTGTATTCTTTATTATTTATTTTTTATTCTAAATTTATTTATTTAATATCAAATTTAAACCTCTTTATACTACCAGCTTATTTAGAACATAAAAGTTATGCGTGAAAATCCTTTACTATTTCTAAATATGTGCTATGATCACCCTCCCCCTAATGTGCTATGATCACCCCCCCCCCTAATATGCCTCTCCACAATGTTGAACACCCTCCTCCTCATTACTGCACAGACGTTATGCTAAGTGTTTTGATACATTTTTGATACACTGATACACCAGAAAATATTTTGATAAATTTTTCAAGGCAAAATGTATATCAAATTGTTTTTGTGCCATCGTTTGATTCGATTACCGCAAGTGACTTCTTCACTATTTTTCTTTGTAACAAAGGTAAGGAGTAGATCTCTGAAAAACATTCATAACGTTTTGTATGATTCTTGCAATACGTTCTTTATCATTGTGTTTGTTAACTTTTAGGATGCGAATCTTCTGAATGAAAGTCTGGCTCATTGTGACGATGATTTAAGAGCAGAGGCATTCTCAGTTCTTTCTTACAATAATAAAACAACAGGTAGTATTTATTTAGTCCTGTTTTACCGAATATCTTTAAGAAGAATTTTGGAACCGTTTGATTGCTTTGTTTGCTTGTGGCCTTGGTCCAACACATTCAACTTTTCACTGAACATTCTAAAGCCAACTTAGCGAAATGCTAGATGTATTTTGCCATTTGGTTTGCTTAAATAGCCTTAGCAGTCAAACGCTTGCAACTTTAAATCAAAAGTCTTGCTAAAGGTCTCTTTGTTTATTTTGATTTGATCGAGTGCACTCAGAGGTGTGAAATTTATTCTTTTAGATAACAAAATGGCATTGTCAAGTGCGAGACTTGAACTTTTTGTTTCACACAATTCCCTCTTGCTGTCTCGTAGTCACGTGATGTTTTATAATAGTATTTAGCGATGTTTTGAAAATAGTATTTAAAAAAATTTTGTAAACGCTTTACCTTCTTTTGCAATGTAGTTCTTTAAATTTTTGTTACACTGCACATACATTACACGAAACAGGAAAACAAGGCTATAGCCGTGTAACACGTATATCTCTTTGCTGCAATCGAATTGCTCTCTTTTTGCCTGTACAGAACCTTTGAAAGACTTTGAAGAAAGTACAGTATTGGATTTTCTGCTTATCAATCTGAATTGTGCATCATCTTCATTTAGACAGACCATGTTTTTATCAATGAAGACACTAATGGCACGTATAAGAGACAGTTGGTAAATAGTTTTGAAATTTAACTTGGAATGATTTAAAGATGAAATTCGTATAATTATTTATTGAAAACACTGATAAATTTGAACTTGAACTTGAATACACTGTTAGCTCGAACTGTTTCGTATTTTCTTTGGGAGCTTTAAGTTTTAATTCAGTTGCGTTTATCTCAAAAATTTGCTATCTTAAACGAAGTTTCATTCTCCTAAAAGTCGCGAGAGCAATTTATGAGGTGCACATTATACTTGCTATAATCATTTAAAACTTTTAAAACGACTTGGCTACTCTTTTACAACTATATACATTATTTGGGACATTTGATAGAAATCCAAACACATTTGTTTTAGTATTATGATGCTACGAGACTACAAAAAGGCAACGAAGAAACAAAAGAAAATAGACAACGAAGAAATATGGAGTACGGTACCTCAAAAATTAGCTGCTTCCATTGGTAAGTCTGAAAATATGTGATAACTGGAAAAAAAAAAAAATGATAACTGGAAAAAAATTCGCAACGTTTTACATGTATATATTCTATAAGTAAATTAATAGGTATCATATAGCGATGGGCTGAATAGACACTCTATGGCTGGAACTACATTCATATAAAAGATGTTTGCGTTTGAGAACACTATATTATCCCCAAAAACATGACATTTTGCATTGTTTAGCAATTGGCTATATGATCCTTCTATATGCGAGAGGGTGAAATTGTGATCTATAATCTTCTGAATTGCTGTGAATTTTTTCCAGATCTTGTCGATAAGATTACTTCAATTGCATTTGGGTGTCTCTTCCCTGGAGCATCTTTTCAAAGAAAGAAAACAGGTAAGCATTTACTTTTTTATGGTTCATTTTTAAAAATACATTTAACTCTTTTTTATTTAATTAGCTTATGGTACTGAGCAAATTCTATAAGCTTTTTACTTTTCAAATATGTTTTGTCCATGTAGGTTTGCAGTTGTTACACACTGTCTTGGAAACATTTTCATCTCCAGCTGAGGCTGTTAAAAAGGGAAGGACAGCAGGTATGATACAGTAGGTACTGTAATTTTTATATATTTATTGCTGAAAAATTGAAAAACACTGATATTCAAACCATTTTGGCAAATAAATATGACCGCTATAACGTATTATTTTGTTTTTCAGAATCGTTAAAATCGTTAACTGATTGGGTAATTGAAGTTGGAAAATGGAAATTTATCACTGTTAGGTACTTAGATAGTTAATTTTGAATACTGTATCTTAAATATCTTACAAGACTATATGTAAAACTTACTAGATCATTTTTCAATGCAGTATTTTTATTTTTCAATGGTTTTTTTAAATAGGCTTCAAATGTGTTTTTAAACACCCAGATAGATAGATGACCTGAAAATTTTAACCTACCCCTTTCCCCTTTTTTATTACTACTCTCCTTCTATTCGGGACCCTAGAGTATATGTAAAAAGATTTCAAAGGCTAAAGTTTTTTTCTAAAATAATATTTTAAGTTCATTATTTACTTTCTTGCATGCCACAAACTGAAAACTTGCTTCATGTTTGACTATTTTTACAGTTTTACTTGGTTGTTTTCACACACAAATTTCTTCTTGCAGAAACCTTAAACTTCTTGTATCATCACTTGAAGACCAACATGATGAGGTATTCAATAATAATAATACATTTATTTATTGTTAGTGCAGGCATTAGCATAAGATAGTAAGGTACTTTTTAAAAGTTTTGACACATAAATGATTATCGACGCGAGTTCGCTTATCTTACGTAAAATTATATCGTGTAGGGTATCAATCGAAAGCTGGCTTTGAGCGTTATCTGATTATTTTTAATTGAAATGATTTCAGTGATGTTTTTGTCCTGGACTTTAAATTTGGTAGCTTTTGATTCAGGTGAGCTGCCAAGCTCATTTTTGCGAAAAGCGTATTCCAATTCCTGCTGATCACGATTCTTGCTGATCACGGATATGTATCAATATCAATCACAACTATATCATAATAATTTTCGCAAATTTAATTTACCCACTACCTCTATGTTCTCGAAGATTTGCTTTACAGCAAATATTACGGGGGTAAGTGGTTAGCCAAACGATTCGCCAGTGCCAGCTTGACAAAACATAGTATGAGTCACAAAATAACAATAGGATAGCTGCAATCAACACACTTAAACTTTTAGCAAACATAATGGTTTAGGCAGGCACGATTTCTCGATCCCGAGGCCTTGTATGCGAAGAGTTATTTGGTTGTATTTTGTGAGCAACTCTTTATATGAACTAGCATAGTCAAAATCTAGGAGCATTAATGCCTTTTCATTAATTTTTACAATTTTACCATTACTTAACTCTTTTAAGCTTTTCGGGCGTATTTCAAATGCAGTAAACATGAAAATCTTATGCACAGTTCTATTTTGCACAAAGTAAAAAGTAACTTAATTCAAAGATGAATTGACATTCCAGGTTCTAAAATTAGCGTTAAAAATTTCGTTCAGGATGTATCCCCATTGTAATGTGACCATTTAAAGTATTTATCAATGAGTTATATGGCCTTTCCAAGATGGCGAGGTACTCATAATTAAAAAATTTAATTGATTTTATTTTGATCTCAGCTTGTGATTTAAATTTTGCGAAGCATATTGCACTTGATTTGTTTGCTCAAGTTTTTCTTGAAAACAGACGATATTATTTTTTGAAGACGCCATATAGCACTATACAGAATACTACAACATGTTGAAGAAATAACTGTGGGCTACTATAGAAGCACATATTGATAATAATATTTAAAATGGCTTCTTTGTATTGAGCAAAACCGCTATAAAATTTGCATATGTACTCCCCCTGCTAGAGTTTATTTAACAAAAAAATCTTTATTGCTTTCAGGGTGTATTAAGCCATACAAATTGTGAAGAAAATATGATATTTTGTTTATTTCAGATTCGAGAACTTGCTTTGAATATTTCAACGTGGTTTGATTTTGAGAATGTTGGGATGATTTCAGCTGATATTACGGAATACAAAACGCAATTTTTGGCACAAGTTGTCAGTTTATTGGAGAGTCCTCGAGTACATGAAGCTGAGAGTGGTGCTATTTTAGTCGAATTTATGGCACAAAGGTATTATTTGTTATATTGATATACCCAGCCGTATAATGTATGTATATACTAATTAAATACAGAAAAATGTGCCTGATTACTTTAATATGCGATGGTAACCGGCTTAAAAGAACCTATATTGTTGGGTAAAAGCCTGACAAAGGTTCTTATTTGAAACCATTTTAAAACAAACAATCTATGCATTGTTTTTCTTCTATTATTTGTAGGTCCGTTTATGCAGATTTCTGCTATTTGATTTTATGAATTAAAATAGGATATTTTTATTTAATCCACCTTTTCTGGTTAGACCACAGGAGGCCCAATCGCGGAATATTTTCTCAAAAAATTAAAAATAAATGAAATTCCTACCGTAAATGGTTGATTGTTTATCTCTGTGTCTTTTCTTGCACCCAACTCAATAACTCATCCTGCCGATATGACAACATCGGCCAGTCAATTAAATACAACCGTTATGTTGCTGTTGTTGCACCGCCGTTATGGAAATTTATCAAACTTTAAACATTACATGAATTGCTTCCAGAGCAATTTAACTTCTTTTTAAATGTAGCTTTAATTTTGAAATATCTTTAAGAGAAATTTGCAGCAAACATTAGTCTAGGGTGCATAACAGAGTGGTGGTCGAAATATAAGGGAGGTTGGAAGTTTCCTGAATTTTCAACAGTGAAGTAGACGAACGATAACACTTTGAGATGAATAGAGAGTAAAAACTACAAAAGTAAAATTGAATTGGAGAGGTCTTCTATTAGAGACCCTAGAGTTAATGTTTCTAGATTGGTAATATGTAATACATTAATTGCTTGACTGTTGCACTTTTGCTACTATTTTTAATGAAACGATGAAGCGTTTTTGGAGACATCCTGAATAATTCTTATTTTATTGTTTTTCATCTTTGAAAATTTATCGGTTGAGATATGAAATAAATTTTGGCATGAAAAATATCTAATAAATATTTTGATTTTATAGATTTTCTCCATCAGATGCAAATCTGCTGCTAGCATTTGACAAGAGTCACGTAATGGATGGCTTGTCAGATCAGTCTCATTTCCATGTATCAGTGAGTCTGACTTTGTCTTTGCTGCGAAGAATAAACCAACGAATAGAATTGGCTAAGGAAGATCTTTTACTTGCAGCCATGGTACAGCCAGTATTTGGTGTGTTTTGATTAAACAATATTTTCTCTCTTTGGTTTTGGTACCTAATGTTTCGTGAGGGGTAGTACATGATCCTCGCATGTAAGGGGACCTCCCAAATCACTATTCAAAGTTATTCAAATTATCAAAGTTATATATTCGGTATTATCAGTTATTTAGTTTTGCATTAGATATTTTATGGTATTGAATATTGGCTTTTAGGCATTACTGAGTATTATATATTGGCCATTAGGTATTTTATATTGTGTATCATTTGGTATTAGGTGTTATCAGATACTTGGTATTATGTGTTATTAGGTTGGTATTATTAGTTATTAAGTTAGTTATTACTAAGAAGCTCGTTTTTGAACATCAACCGATATGGTTTCTTGATATTTTGGTAGATTAAATTGCATATGTAGAGTTGGGCTGATGTATACTGCCAATGTGATAGAAATGCTATACTGCTAATGTGATAGAAAAGTCCTGCCAATAGCCGTCTATTATCTGAATGATTTTCATTACTTAAATTATATAACTCTTTTAATCAATTTTCGAAATAATTTGCAAATGTTTTCCAAAAAATCATGCCTATTGTTTCTTATGAGTCAGTTTCTTAGTGGCGTGTCCTTACTGGATATTGTATAATTAGGTATTATAAGGTATTAAGTATTGGGTATAATTGGGTATCATTAGTTATTAAGTTAAGTCAGACCTATTGAAAGGTATTTAAATTCTTTTCCTGATGGTTAACATGTATGAAAGCAAAGTTGATTTTCATTATTTCGATTCTGGGTTTGATCAATCACAGGGAGCGCTGCTCTATCCCAAGTATTGACAGTGCATATAGTTGCACAAGCACATCAAATTGATTCAAATGATAAGTCTATTTCAATATTTGAAAGAACAAAAGATATATTTGTATTTACCATTTGAAAATATAATGTTTCTATTTTTGTTTAGCAACGGACTATATGGCTTGACCCTGAAGAATTAATGTGATTTTTTCTATTACAATAGGCTACATTATGGCGGCAAAGCGATGTTTTCTGAAAGTCATTCACAGTCTCTCTAATACCTCAAGAAGTTCAAACCTGCTCAGCTCAGATTGCAAATTGATGGCTTCTTTAGTTAATGAAATAGTCAATACATGCAATAAATCTACTAAAATGGCTTTGTTGGTATTTGCAGGGAATCAGTTGTCTGAAGGCAAGTAAATCAATTTGATTGTTTTTATTAGAGATAGTATACTCCGGCAAGAGAAGTTTCTAGAAAATTTAAATGGGGTTTTATAAACATTTGCGATGCAAGACCGTTTGTTGGAAAACTCGGAAAACTCAAAAAGTCACTGATCTTTGTCAGATTTATTTTTAACTTTCCACAATGGAACCAAATAATTTTGAGCTCTGTTTTTAATGTTGACACAATATAACTCAATATTCCCCGGAGGGAGGAGGTACTTTGCTACCCGGCGATACGGGGATGTGCACAGTTTTGGGTTATTTAGCTTAATATTCTTAGAATGGGACATACTTTTTATGCAAAAGTTCTGAGAATATTTTTTTGCGTCAAAATTCCGGAAATGGGTGATTTTGTTTCAAAACAATTACTTTAATTTTTTCTGCATTGAAAGAATCATCAAAATGTGTTGCCAATTTTCAGTATGGTTTGGATTATCACGTGGTTATCACATGCACTCGTGTTCTCAATGAATTAGTGAATAATTTTAATTGATAGGTTTGTAAAATTTTGAGATTGAATATCAAAATCTCACAAAAGTTTGGGATTGGATGGTGACGAAATTTCCGCAGCGGCACATTCCCGTATATGACTGGACTGGTTAGTGGAGTACCCCTTCCCTTTGGTTGGAATTAGAACAAATGCAGTATTGACATAAAAAATCTTTCATATATTGACTCCACGTCCAGGTTTTTTAGGAGATTATGCCAAGTGATCAAGGGAACGTTGTTCTTTTTATTTTCAGACGTATCTCCGTCATTTGCTGACATTAACGATGCATTAGATGCCACGATGACATCTTGTAAGTGTTTTGAATCATATGAAAATGGCATTGGATACCAGCATTGCTTGGAATCATTGTCTTCATTTTGCTGGATAAACATTAAGGTATGCATCATAGCATTTGATAATTTGGTATTTCTTCATGGGATTTAAGAAGCGCGAGGTATTGTTTCTAAATCCCTCGTATTCCTGTGCCCTGTAAACGTGTGAACAACAACAAACTTCACGGGTGCGAGGACACAGGAAAGAATAAACTGATAGGAAACAAAAGCTCACTTTCCTGAAAGCACATGTTTCATTCACAAGTTGATTTGCTAATGGTCAATTTAGAAAAACTGAAAACTCATATTCTTTGATTCAAACTTGTCCATTCACTGTGCAAAGTGTTACACTTCACAAACAACGATGGTTTACATTGTCTTACAGAGTGTGCATTGGAAATTAATGCCAATTTAGGAAAACTGAACACTCATATATTCTATGATTTAAACTTTTCAATTCACTGTCGATAATTTGTGAACATGTGATTAAAATTCTTTGATGTGATTCGCCAACTCCAAAACTTAAACTCATTGGTTAAAGAGCATAATTATCTTTTTATGCATCATATTTTTGTTTTATTTATCTGGAAGGGATGAAACATAACAACATTACAATTTCATATTATTTTTTATTTATTCTTTATTGAGATTTTTTTGCTTACTTGGTGATGGTGGTAGGAATTTTTAAATCATTATTCCCCGAAAACATCCAGAGTTTTGACAAGTACAGTTCTGCAGAGGGTGTGCAAATGCTAATTTTTAACGGCAGCTTTGCTTAAAGCTAGAACAGTGTTTTTTATTGTTTTTCTGTATACTAGCATATTTGTTTTTTTATTTTTAATAAAGTTATTTTTTAAATATTGGGTATTTCTGAATGTGTCATGTTTAGTCTTCATGGATATACGAGTTCAAAGATCAATTTGTTTTAGAGGACCCTCACGAAAAGCACTCTCGAGTGACTGAGGCCTTCTTCTGTAAATATCTGTATTATTATTATTATTATTATTATGATATGAAATGTGTAGGAAATCTATGTATGAAATGTCAAAAATATATTTGTGAAATGTAGAAAATCTATATATGAAATGTAGAAAATCTATGTATAAAAGGAGTAAACTTATCACTTGAGTCTTACTTGCTACTCACCTGAACTGATATTTTTCCAGACAGGGGACTGAAGTAGTTACTCTATGAAATGATTGTAGGGGTCTACCAATATTGTTGCCATTGGATTTTAATAGGTTTTTTTATTTTCAGATTTCAACATTGCTCCTTGGTGATGTTGGTAAGATTCTGTCTTTGGACTGTTTCACTGCAAAAGAAAAAGAACACATTCTGCCAGAAGATACTTTTATTCGAATTGGAGACATATTTAGGGAGACATTGCTGCAATGTCGTCACAAGGTGAAAATTAGACTTATTACACAGAATTGCTCATCCACCTGCACTAAGATCCTCCATACCATTGCTCCTCTTCATGCAATGGTATCCTCCATAGCATTGCTCCTCTGCCTGCACTGATATCCTCCAGAGCATTTCTCCTCTTTCTGCAATGGTATCCACCATAGCATTGCTCTTCTGCCTGCACTGATATCCTCCATAACATTTCTCATCTTCCTGCAATGGTATCCTCCATAGCATTGCTCCTCTGCCTGCACTGATATCCTCCATAACATTTCTCCTCTTCCTGCAATGGTATCTTCCATAACATTTACCTCCTCATGCAATAGTATCCTCCATACCATTGCTCCTCTTCCTGCAATGGTATCCTCCATAGCACTGCTCCTTTTCCTGCAATGGTATCCTCCATAGCATTGCTCTTCTGCCTGCACTGATATCCTCCATACCATTGCTCTTCTTCCTGCACTGATATCCTCCATACCGTTGCTCCTCTTCCTGCAATGGTATCCTCCATAGCATTGCTCCTCTGCCTGCACTGATATCCTCCATAACATTTCTCCTCTTTCTGCAATGGTATCCTCCATAGCATTGTTCTTCTGCCTGCAC
>JAYJMH010015064.1:0-21688 GCA_036873815.1 Phacellophora camtschatica
CTTTCTTTTGTTTTGGGCCGAAAATGTTATATGGAACCATTATGTAAACGGCCGTTTTTGATGAAATCCAGGACGCTCGATTTAGAAAAATCGCGATATCTCGCGAAATACTTATCCTAAATTCTTGAAAAAAATATGACAAGGTACGCCGCAATTCGGTCTATCGTTCGGGATAAGATTTAATAAAATCGGTAGGGGTTAAGGCCCCCAAATCAAGGGAAATCCCTGCAAGTCATCGTAACAAAGCCCTCTTGAAATCATGGACAACAGAAATATAACATTTTCTTTAGAAACAATGATGTGATTTGAATAGAGTAAACTCTTGTTAATTACGTTATTACAAAGCGTTCAAGTCGTTTGTTTACTTTCTTCGATGGGTATTAGGAATACTTAGCTTGAACGCTCTCAAAGAAATAAAGAAAATTACACAGAAAACACAATTGCTTGTCCATATTACTAATGATCATGTAAATCGTTCAGTGTTGAATAAAATGTTCATCTACAAATAATAATTCGTAGCTATTTTTATGATTTAGTGCGAGGAACCATCCATTTAGTATGTACGCACTTAAGGGGAGAGACTGGCAAACAGAAAGCATACATTTAACTTTCTGTATCATTATTTTACGTAGAAGGGGAATTGAGGGGGTCAAAAATCATGAAAATAGTGCGTAGATACTTTATTGGTTCCCCTAACAACCATATTAAAATTAGCATGAAAAAGGTGAAATATTAATCATTGAAATCAACTCTCGTTATGCATGCAGAAAATAGGAAAATAATGCTGCAAAAAACATTTGAAACAAGGGCGAAGTTTGGCTTGGTATAATAGGGCAAAGACTTCCTAAATGATAATTTGATCAACAAATTTTTAAAACAAAATTTGAAGTACGCAATGTGTGTGATGTAAAATTGGCTGACTGGAAAGCGTTTTGTTTGGGAAGCAAGAGCCCTCTGCAATCCCACCAACACCGCCCCTGACTTGAAATATTTGATAAGAACTTAAAGATGGCTTTCGAAGGAACAAAACCAAAAACCTATCTATACACAGATCCTTGATTTCCGAAAACATGTGTATTTTCAAAAATCATTACGGGATATTTCATGAACTGGTATAAACAATAGTTGGTCGTCGTGAAATTATTTTTTTCAAATGTAACACATTTTGGTTAGAAAAAGTTGAATTTAGCTCTCTATCAGTTTGCACTTCCGTGACCAAACATCTCCATCGAACGGACGATCACAATGACACTGGACGACCAAATTTGTCCGAATTGTTTCCGTTTCCAACGTGTTTCACAAATGGTTGATTTCTGCCTTGTTGCATATCTCTAAAATCAGCTAGTTCTAAAAAGAAAGATATGATATAAAATTACACTTTATTGCTAAGTTGGTGCAATAATTACATTCTACACTAAGTTGGTGCCACAGTTCGGTTTTTTAAATGATTTCTATCATATTTATTTTCTTTTAAAAAGGTTAAATTGCAGTCGTTATTGTTAAATATGCATACCTTGTAGTTAGTTAAAGCAAAGGTTTATAAATTGTTAAGCTAGGGTCAAATGACCGTTAATCCAAGTGGCCTTTGTTGTTATTATTGAAGTTGGCCCTTCGTTTTGCAATATTTATAAAAAAATGTATGCACACAAACATTTCCAAAAGAATAATTTGAGAACTACACATTACATTTTTGGCAAGAAACATAACAAAGCAACAACAAGTAAATTTGTTGTTACACTCCTATGCAGTGAATGTAAGGAATCTAAATATAATTAAATACTGAAAAACTAAACAGAGAACTTGCTAATTAGGCCTTGTTGATTCAGCCCAAGAAAGGATTAAGCCAAGCGCACACTTGCGATTTTTGTCACAATGGACTGCAAATTTGTTTGATGAATACGAGGCTCATTTTTTAAATAAAAACCATGCCTATTAGAATAGGAAGAACTTCGACTGAAAATGAGGCCTTTCGAGAGGGGAAGATTTTTGGCCAAAATGGTAAGGTTATAGGCTTACATTTGGCAGAAATTAGGGCTTTTCGGAAGGGGGTGTTTTTGGCTAAAATGGTAAGGTTATAGCCTTACTTTAGGCTGAAAATAAGGTGTTTCAAAAGGGAAAGTTTTCTGGCTAAAATGGTAAGGTTATAGCCATTCCTTTGGCTGAAAATAAAATTTTTTGAAAAGGGGTGTTTTGGCCTAAAATGGTAAGATTAAAGCCTTACTTTAGGCTGAAAAAGAGGCATTTCGAGAGGGGAAGATTATTGGCAAAAATGGTAAGGTTATAACCTTACGTTTGGGTGAAAATGATGCTTTTTGAAAAGGGATCTTTTGGCTAAAATCGTTATGTTATAGCATTACTTTAGGCTGACAATAAGCCTTTTAGAAAGGGGACGTTTTTTGGCTAAAATGGTAAGGTTAAAGCCTGATTTTAGGCTGAAAATAAGGTGTTTTAAAAGGGAATGTTTTCTGGCCAAAATGGTAAGGTTATAGCCTTACTTTAGGCTGAAAATAAGGTATTTGAAAAGGGGAGGTTTTCTCGCTAAAATGGTAAAGTTATAGCCTTACTTTAGGCTGAAAATAAGGTGTTTCAAAAGAGGGAAGTTTTCTAGCTAAAATGGTGAGGTTATAGCCTTACTTTAGGCTGAAAATAAGCCTTTTAGAAAGGGGAAATCTTTTGGTTAAAATGGTAAGGTTATAGCCTTACCTTAGGCCCTTCCAATTTAGCCAAAAAGTTCCATTTTGAAACACCTTATTTTCAGCCTAAAGTAAGGCTGAAACCTTACCAGTTTAGCCAGAAAACCTCCCCTTTTGAAACACCTTATTTTCAGCCTAAAGTAAGGCTATAACCTTACCGTTTTAGTCCAAAACACCCCTTTTCAAAAAATCTCATTTTCAGCCAAATGTAAGGCTGTAACCTTACCATTTTAGCCAGAAAACCTTCCGTTTTGAAACACCTTATTTTCAGACTACTTTAGGCCAAAAAAAGAGGACGTTTTCTGGCTAAAATGGGAAGGCTATAGCCTTACATTTGTCTTAAATTAGGGCCTTTCGAGAGTTGGTGTTTTTTGGCTAAAATGGTAAGGTTATAGCCTTACATTTGGCTGAAAATGAGATTATTTGAAAAGGGGTGTTTTGGACTAAAATGGTAAGGTTATAGCCTTACTTTAGGCTGAAAATAAGGTGTTTCGAAAGGGGACGTTTTCTGGCCTTTTAAAATGGCTTGTTTTCAGATTTAAAGTAAGGCTATAACCTCACCATTTTAGGTAGAAAACTTCCCCTTTCGAAAGACCTTATTTTCAGCCTAAAGTAAGGTTAGAACCTCACCATTTTGACCAGAAAACTCCGCCTTTTAAAAAGGCTTGTTTTCAGCCTAAAGCAAGGCTATAACCTTACAATTTTAGCCAGAAAACTTTCCCTTGTGAAACACCGTATTTTCAGCCTAACGTATATAACCTAACCTTACTTTAGGCTGAAAATAAGGTGTTTCAAAAGGGGAAGTTTTCTGGCTAAAATGGAAAGGTTATAGGCTTACTTTACGCTGAAAATAAAGTGTTTCAAAAGGGGACATTTTCTGGCTAAATTGGTAAGGTTATAGTCTTACTTTATGCCAAAAATATGGTTTTTTGAAAAGGGGTATTTTGCCCTAAAATGGTAAGGTTATAGCCTTACTTTAGCCTGAAAATAAGTTGTATCAAAATGGTAAGTTTTCTGGCTAATATGGTAAGGTTATAGCCTTACATTTGGCTGAAAGTAAGGCCTTTCAAAAGGGGGTTATTTTGGCCTAAAATGGTAAGGTTATAGACTTACTTTTGGCTGAATATGAGGCCTTTCAAAGTTGGAGGTCATTTTGCTAAACTGGTAAGGTTATAGCTTTACGTTTGGCTCAGAACTGAGGCCTTTAGAAATTTAAAGTTTTGTTTTTATTGAAATGGTATTGTTTTAGCCTCTTTTTGGATGAAGACAAGACTGTTAGAAATTTGGAGTTTTACTTAGGTAGGTAACAGGGGTATTTCTTCTGAATTAAATTTTATCTTGATTGAAAAGAAAGCTATTTTAATATTTGCAAAGCCTGAGTAAAATGGTAACGTTATAGCTTTAGTTTTTAGCTGAAAATGTTATTTTAAAATTTTCTAATTCCGGATGAAACAGTAGGGTTTTTGGTTCTGTTTTTGAGTGAAAACAAGGCTATATTAAAACTGGCAAATTCTAGTAATATTAATAAGATAATAATACTACAACTAATAATAACAATCTAATGGTTAAAGACAAAGTAAATCTGAAATGAAGGACTGTAATTGAAGATAACTAAAAAAAACTTACTTTTAACTGAAAATTTTCTGATAACTTTATGTGGAATTGGTTTCCTGAAAATAAGATAAAGAAAATAAATAAAAAATAATAAAAACCAAAAGAGAAAGATTTCGTATAAAGATACTACCTGTATTTTTTGATTGGCCTGTGAAAAAAGTTGCATTGAATGAAGGTTTCTTTAGTCTACAAACAATACATAGTGGCAAAACGGAAATAAGGGTAAAGGCGATAAAGAAAAGTTCGATGATCGAAAAAAGATTAATTCCTGGGGAGGGGGTACATGACCCCAAAATGTACAGTGTGTGCCTCTGATTTTCAGAAACCCACCAACATTTAATCTGATATCAATAAATTCATGCCCAGTTTTAATTGCGTAATCTCTGGTTTTTTTTACTCAAATTTACAGGGTTTTTTGGGGAAAACGGACGCAGTTGTAGAGAACTTTACGGGAAAATGGCCCTATTTGTGGAGAATATTTGAAGCAAAACCCACCCGTATTGGGGGTATATAGAATTTTTTAAATTGGAAACTTGGAGATAGTATTTTATGTTTTTGCCAAACTGTAATATTTGATTCTTTTATAACTTTTCAGTTTTTTAGAAAGCCGCCCGTTGTTGAATAAAAGCTTGGTTCCGTGATGCCATTACTCCAGGAATGACAAGCTATATTCTGTTTGTTTGATTTATTCAATAATTAGGTAACCCATTTCAAATTAAAACAACAAATCGAACATTTAAAATAGGAAATACATAAAAGCATTAAATTTAAGATTTTATTCAATTCTTTATTTCTATTTTTCATTATATAGTTGATAGTTTCTTGATATGGTTTTCTGATAACTTTATGTGGAATTGGTTGGAAAGTCTTTTTTGATTTCATAATGCCAACAGTTTATCATGTCTAGTCTTTTGTTCTTTATAGACTTGTTTTGTCAGTCGTATCTCTTCCCTGTTTAGTATTTTCTCCTTTATTGTGTAGACCATGGGTCATAGGCCGCATTAATATATCATAATAATAATAATATAATAATATAAGTAATTAAGGGAGTGGAAGGGCGTGAGACCTATAAAGCACTGTTACGTTCTATCACATGACTAAATCGTGTACGAGAATCTGTCTACGTTTTTTAGTCGATCAAATGCTCGTTCAAATTGTTGCACTGTCGAACAGTTAATGACTTCGCTTGATAAGTTGTTCCAGTCATTAATGACTCGTTGCGTGAAAAATGTTTTACGAACGTTTAAGTTACACCTCTTCTTAAATAGCTTTAGTTTGTGTCCTCTTGTATTGCTTTGCTTCAATTCGAAGAGCAAGGACGGATCAGTGTCCATAAAGCCCGATAATAGTTTAAATGTCAGAATCATGTCTCCGCGTTTTCTTCTGTACTCGAGTGATGGTAGGTCTAATGCTCTTAATCGATCACCGTACGACTTGTCCTTAATCGTTTTTACTAATTTTGTGGCTCTGCGCTGTACACTTTCAAGCCTTTTGACGTGCTTAATTAGGTAAGGACTCCATATAGCTCCAGCGGATTCCAGTAAAGGTCTAACTAAACTCTTGTATAAAGTTAAAAAGACTTCTTTATTAATGAATTTGATTGTTCGTTTTATTGACGCGAGGACTCCATTTGCTTTCTTTACGCATTCGGCAACTTGTTTTTCAAACGTAAGTTTATTATCGACAAAAACACCAAGGTCTTTTACATCTGCTGCTATAATAGTAATGAGAAAATGGATAAGGGAGTACAACGAGTGCAAGGCTTGTAGGCTAATTCGAATCTATATTCGTGATAGAACTGAAGGCATCATAAAGTTTCTCAAACTGCAGAACTGACGTACAGTTTACGATGCCTTCTCTAGTTTGTTCCATGACTCAACGATTCTTTGAGAAGATTTGTTTTCTCACGTTCGGGCGACTACTCTGCTTAAACATCTTTAAATTGAGCCCTCTGGTTTTTGTTTTACAGAGTGTGAAGAATTACGTATAGTTTAAGTTGACAACGACAGTTACTATCTTAAAAACCATTATGATATCCCCTCGAGGCCTTCGTATCGGGAGATCAAGGACTACGAGGCATTCTTTGTAAACTACCTTTATCACAATTTTTGAACAATATGTTTGCTCTTCATTGTTTTGAGAGCACTCACTGAGCCCCCGGGTACGCCCTAGTCTGCTTCCGAGATTTCTGGGGCATTAATTGAATAATGTTCACCCGGAGGGGGGGGGGGTATTTAAAATCTTTTTGGTACGGGTATGTGCCGCCGATACGGATGGGTTTAGAGGCAGTAAATTGTCTAAAAATATGTTAAATTTTTAGCAAAAATGCCTTAATATTGGGTTAGATGTTACTATTTGTCCTTAATGTTGGGCGATTTGGAATGAAACACAACATTATTGTTGGGTATGCACGAAAATTTGAACATTAAAGATGGGTGGATTTATAAAAACTCAGCCGCACACTCCAGCCATCCTACCATGGGACATGTACCCCCCCTTTCAATTGTTAACCCGTAT
Source organism: Phacellophora camtschatica (assembly GCA_036873815.1). NCBI lineage: Eukaryota > Metazoa > Cnidaria > Scyphozoa > Semaeostomeae > Ulmaridae > Phacellophora > Phacellophora camtschatica. The sequence continues at coordinate 6,825 of JAYJMH010015064.1, forward strand.
CCATTCCATATCTCCCTTTTGCTACCTCCATTCAACTATGCCGCAAGTTAATACTTCGCAATGCAAATTTTTCGATAATTCTTCGAAGGCGGTGAAACTCTTTAAAAACTTTTTAATGCGTCATTTTATCACTTGCTTAGGAATGAAAGGGTTGGATGATTTTCTTTGGAGCGTTTTGTAAACTGTTCTTAAAGCATGGGTTTTCCATGAGACTACTTGCTCCAAGTCTGCTTCGTTAAACAGTAAAAATTATGTAACTGCGGAGGAAAATACCCTGGGGTTCTTATTTTCCCGTGGTCGCTACTCCGCAGGGTATTTTCCTCCGCAGTGACATATTTTCACTGATCGACGAAACGAAATGGACTTGGAGCAAGTTTACCACGAGACGTGCTTTTAGCACTAATTTTTATCCGTGAAACACGAACGTTGGGCAATGGCAGTCCGGGAAACGTGAAATATTTGTTAGACGTGAAATTCCACATTTGCGCAAGACGTGAAATTCCACATTTGTATTCCCGTAAATTGATTCGTAATCCTGAACCCCTTTTATTTTAAAACAAGAAAGTTAATGTTACCAAGTCTAAAATTCAAGCACTGACAACGTAATCTGTGTGCCAAGCATTGAGCAGTTACAGTGGCGGAAATTCAGTTTCCAAGTGGGGTCAAACACCTAAAAAGTTGTCTATATTTTCAACAGATGCCCCCATTTTTCCGAAAAAGCCTTTCCCCAAGTCTCTCACTGAGCAGTTACACCTTTACACCGTTTGTTTTCAAAGTTCTGTTTTTAACCTTCACTGACTGTTAAGCATTGAGCAGTTAGGCCTATACAATAAACAAAGCATAAAAACACGCACGACACTCACGCAAACGCAAACACTTTCCATTCTATTTTAAACAGCACATCGGCTTGATTTGGGTGATTCTTTATCGTTTGTTTCTAGTACGACATACGAACAAGCCCTACAATGAAATTACTTTCAAGCTAAAAAGCTAAATTTTTGAAAGCTATCTAAGTGTAAAACAAATAACGTGACTGTTGACCCCACGTTGACGTACGGGGGAACAAGAGGGGCGCCTTTGTCCCTACATTTTCCAAAAAAAAGTGGTGCCACATCGCGTCTCTTGGAGAAATTCTTGTTTTCAAGTGCTCCGAGAAGAATAACCCTTCAATCTTTGGTACGTACTGCACGTAACTACGTATAGCACATAACATTTTAAAATGCTAAAAGTATCCTTGCAGGAAAACAAATAATCAAACCGGTTGTTTTAAAAATTTAGACTCATGTGGTAGCAATTAATGATAAATAAATATCCTTAAATTGAATAATGAATTTGCTATATTCTATTAAATAGTAATTAAATTGTTTTAAAGATCATGTTTTCACAAAAATAATAACGACAAAAAATAAGAAGTTTGGCCTTATTATTTAAAAGATTTGTTCATGAGGCAGCAAAAATTCCACATTACAAAAGTAACTCTTTGTGACGCTAATTCATTTTTAGCTTGATTAATTCTAAACTTTAACTTTACTCCACAAAGCAGACAGCATTCTAACGAAAACAAAAAATCCATCAAATCAGGGTCCCTCATGTTCTCATTGAGAACAACATCAACAAGAAGTGTTTAATTAAGAAATTGCAATAAATCATGATCGTTTTGAAAATTGTTCGAAAAGGGGGCTCCAGCTTCCCACCCTGTGGCTTTGACGAATTGCAATAGTCACCAGGTCCCGTCAAGATTTCGAAGGAAACTTCAGTTTTCAGAATACGTATTTATTTTTTGTGAACTGCGGCGTTTTTCCTGCTCACAAACGATACACTGATCCTACTTGTTTCTAGATTACAGACAGGTCCTTGACAATGACTTAGAACAATAATTTTGCATAGATAATGAGAACCGACCCGTTTGTTTTAGATTTATCTACTCTTAGGGTCAGAACCCGTCCAAACGAAACACGAAAGAGACACAGCCCAGTAACCACCTGCATTTTCTATTTCAAGAGATCGCGTTCGGAGGAAGAATTTTCCGGTGAGTTAATGTCTGATGTTGTTGGTTTTATTTTATTTTTTCTGAATTCTGAACGCTTTTTTGCTGAATATTTTATATTAAATATGCCAAAAAATGAAAGGAAGCATTTGCTTGCTGTCTATAACATATGTGCAAACATAGTTTATTTCTAATTTCGTTGATTTGACTTTAGCTCTCCTGGAAATTGGTTTCGAAACGCTTTCGGCCGAGAATTTTAAATTGAATTGCCCATTAAAGTATTTTGCTCGCATGTTTGATTTTAGTTTTTCTGAAAATGTGTTTAGGTCGAGAGTTTTAAATTTTATTTGATGTCCAATAAAATTAAGTGCTTAATACGTATGTATGTATAAAAATAAAGTGTTCTAAACAAATTTTATTCTATGTTTTTTCTCTATTGTTTTTAATTTGATGTTAGTTTCTGAAAATCAAAGGTTGAGCGCATTTGGCTAAGAATTTTAAAGTTTAATAAATGTGCCATTGAATAAATTGAAATATTTGCTTAATATTTATATATGGATAAGAACAGCGTTTTAAATAAATTTCCGGATAAATTTATTTCAAATGTCATTGAGTTAATTTTATTTTTCCTATGAGTTTTTGACTGTTTTTGACTAGCCTTTATACATTTAATTTAATATGCAATAAAATGAATTAAAGTATTTACTTGTTATTGCCTATGGAACATAAAAGCATCGCATGGCGGTCCGAAATATGGTACTATTATGTATTTAGTCTTGATTTTGCTTGTTGATTTTCAAATTATTTATCAAATTAAGCATTTTAGAAGTATAAATTAGAAATATTAAATAAATTTAATACATTTTCAATGAAATTTTGAAATATATCAAATTTTCTTATTCTTGTTTGTTGCTTGCAATTATTGAAAATCGCGTCATTTTCACCTACAAAAAATGGCGGCACTTCTTTTGGAAGGGTCTATCTCTCTTTTCATTGATTTCCTCTTCGCTGTTCGAATTGATTAACAATTTTTTTTTGAAAGATGGCGAAAATTTTAGGTAAAATTATTAAAAACACTAGACAGCAAAATAAAACAAGTTGCGGTTGTAATCCATTAATCTTAAGATTTAAAATGATTTTTAAAATGCACCAAATCAAGTAATTACTTGCATATAAGATATTAGAACTTTTCTTGATTGTGAACCTGCAATTGTGAACCGAAAAAAATTTCGTTACCTCTTTCAATTTATCCTTCAGTTTAACTTATACTTTACCCCTAAACTTCTTGACAGGCTCTTTTAAAACATTTGATGCTAGAAATTTAAATTAAAGAAGGCAAAAGTCTTGATGAAACTTTTGAAGACTTAAACGAGCTGAATGAATAATCTCCATACATAAAATCTGCGAGAGTTAAACACAGCCTTTATAAGAAAAACAGACCCTGAATTTTTACTAAAACAAAGGGATAACAATGGACTGAAGTCGGAAAGCGAGTTGCTTACAGGTGGGAATTGCTTACAGCTTTGACAGCCCCTGTTCATAAATAGTTTTCACGAAAATTAAATTTCAAATTTTCAAGACATAAACATTGCACGCATAAAGTTTTTCTAATTAAGAGTGACAATAAAGTTGAAAGTTTGCGTAATTTTGAGTAGTTAGAAAAGTTTGTGATTTTCTGTAGATATTTAAACAAATTTTTAAAGTGAATATATTGTAAATATTTGATATGCTTACCTTACTGAAAGTGATTTAAGAAACAAATTAAAGTTCTAAATGATTCTAATTTCCTTTTCAGCAATCAAAATGAAGATCACGATAATTTTCGTTGTGTTGCTTGCTGCCTCGCTTACGGTAAGAAAAATTTACAAATTTACGTGCATCCGAACATTTTTCAAAACCTGAATGGTCCTCTTTAGCTGTTCATAAAAGCTGGTGAAAAGATCCATCAAAGTTTTTTTTTTCGAAACATTTTAGATACAGTATTGCGTTTTTGAAGAGGCAGGCATTGAGAGGTAGTGAAATAAAAAAATCCGCCAAAAGAGTCTAACAATCGGTTAAAAGATCCACTAATGTCTTTGAATTCTTAATAAATTCTTAGAATGAGTGTTAATCTCATGAAAAAAAGGCATTGGGCCAGAGTAAGACCAGTAAAAAGCAGCCAAACATTTCAACGAAATTACGCCAAAATTTGTCCGGGAATTTCAACTAAAAAATTCACCCAAAAAACCTTCAAATTCTTAGCAGAAATACGTAAAACCAAAGTATTGCCTTCAACCAACAAGAACCTCAATGTCTCCTTCCTTGAAATATGTTCGCCACTGACATTTGTTGAAATCAGTAACAATTTACGCCATGCGTTAAAAAACAGCGTTATTTTTGTAAATGCAAACAAGAGAAGAAGGCGATACTTTCATAATTACGAGCGACGTCTTTTACAGTCGTGTTGTAATTCGTATAACAGATCATTTTACAGTTGTGTTATAATTCGTCTTACAGATCATTTTGCAGTTGTGTTATAATTCGTCTTACAGATCATTTTGCAGTTGTGTTATAATTTGTAATACAGATCATAGGTCGTATAAGGCTATATTGCAGATCATAGACTGCATATGGCTATATTGCCATCTACATTGCAGATCGTATAAGGCTATATTGCAGATGATGGATCCTGAAAGAAAAATTGACATGGAGCAAACATTTCGCTTTCAGATATCTATAAATGAAACTTAGTACATTCTTATCATAAAAACTAATAGTTGTCTTTAATTCTTCATTTAGATAGCAAAACCATCATACAAGCATGCAGAAGCTCGTGATAAAGCCACGGTAATATATTTAATATCCTCTATATTTTTATAAGTCTCTATATTTCTTTAGTTTCACTTGTCCTCCATTCTTGTCTGAATTTTCCACGTCACTATATTACAGTATAAAGGACAAATAGAACTAAAAACATAGAAATATTGGATTGAAAAAAAGAGAGACGAAAAATTGATCTTCTTTGTCAACTTTATTCCTATAAAATCATAGTCATTAGAAAACCTAGGTTGTTTTTATAACTTTGATAGTCTTACAGTACTACAAGACTAAATATTTAAATTTTCGCTCTATTTTTGTTGTTTGCATTGTGCCTCTGTTGTCGAGCTCTTATTTATTTCTTCACAAGAGCATGTTTTAGCAATGATCTTATTTTTGGCCTGTTTTTTGTGAATGAGTCATAAACATTGGTCGTTTTTTTTATATATAACTATAAAAATTTATAAAAGACAAAAACAAGTTTACAATCGACGATACCACAGGGAGCATGTTAAAACATTACTACCCCGTTGCCTTTAGGCCAATCTACTCAACCAAACCCAGATGAGTGATTGCTCTGCAATGTTGGGTAGTCTGAAGGCAACAATAGGAAAAAAAGAAGAGCAAATCATACTTAGGTTTGGCTGTTTTGACTATTGGTCGTTTTTTGAGAACCTAAGCGGAAAATCTGAGCAAAAAACGACCCCCCCTTGGTTTTGTACTACCCTCCTCCTCCTAACTAACTAGAGTCAGTAGAGTAGTGTTTTGTGCTTGATAAGAAAAACTGAATTGGATAATCAATTTATCGAAACAAACAGAATAAACGATCATTGGATTATTACTTATTGACAGTTGGTTATTAGTCTGTGTTTTACCTGTGTCCAGTCTTGTATTCAATATTGTTTTAAATTCACAGAAGCAAAAAGCAAAGCAAGCGCCAGAATTACCTAAAGATGAAACAGCACCAAGCGAAGACGAACAACAGGCAACAGGAGACCAGCAAGGCGCTGAAGATGACCAAGACGCTGACCAAAGTGGAGCCGCCGCCGGTGGTGCAGCCCCAGCCCCAGCTGGAGATTCGTCTGCAGCCCCAGCCCCAGCCCCAGCTGGAGATTCGTCTGCAGCACCAGCACCAGCACCAGCACCTCCAGCCGCAGGTGCCCCACCACCAGCACCAGCACCAGCACCAGTACCAGCACCAGCACCAGCACCACCCCCCGGCGTCGCTCCACCAGTCTTCCCACCTATCCCCCCACCAGGTGGGCCACCTCCTACCCCATGCCAGCAAGATGCCGATTGCGCAGCAGTACCAGGATTTCCCATGTGTGTGGGAGGTTTCTGTGCTCCAGCTGGAAAGAAGAAGAGAAAGAAGACTAGCAGATATGCAGGGGTTAGTAATCCCTCTTTACTCATTTCTTCATGAAAGTAATGAGAGCTACTATGCAAATCATTTAATACCTAAACATCAGAAAGCGGTGTACAATTTACTACCAACTTTGTTCATTATGTCGAAGAAATCTTTCAATCCTTTTATCCAAACTTATATTTTTACCCCCCTGTTATTTCTTTAATCTGTTCTAAATTATATTCTTTCTATTGTCCTATATTAATTCTTTCTTTTGTTCTAGATGACATCTTGAGGGGAGGGGGGGGGAGTGGATAATGAGTTGAAATGATTATGTGTATTTACTACAAAACGACCGAATATGCGATCGAAACATATAACCCTTTATTGGTCAATGCCTAGAAAATAGCTATTTTAGAAAAAGCTGAAATAATCACATTCTCATTTCATTTTAAATCTTAGTTATATTTGTATTCGCTGTTATTTGTTATTTTATATGTAATGTAGTTCTGTCATTAGCTGTTAAAAAAAAAGCAATGCATATTGTAATTAGGCTTTGATGGATAAGAAAATTGCAAATTCGAAAATTACTGCTTCATTGTTAGGTGTGTGCCATTATGGTGCCATTGATCTTTGATTATTCGTTGAATGATTGATTGATTGGATGATTGTTGATCTCATAATTGATCTCATTTTTTTGCATCTACGAGAAGGGTAAACAAGGCCCAGCAAACCAAACGTAATTCAATAAAACAGTATTTATGCCTGTTAGCCAAAAAAAAATGACCCCACGTTTGAGAAGCTGAAGAGATTTAGTTTTGATAATTCTGTTTTCTCTCGAATTTGATATAAGAGGCCTCAGTATAGTTTGATACCTTGGTTGCCAAATCTACAAAATAATCACTGAGTTATACTGGATGAAGCATGAAAAGGAGGATTTCTGTTGCTGCAATCGGCTGAAAATAATCCGACATTTTGACTTTGAGAACTCCATTCATTTTGCTTTCCTTTAATATCGCGCAGGAATAAGTTGGTAGAGTTTGGGCAAACAAGGTATCAAACCTTAAACCTAAGTCTCTTACATCAACGTAAAGCAATAACGAAATCCTCAAATCTAAAGATCTTCTATAGCAGCGTCGCATACGTAAGACATTTTTTGAGCCAGCCGATACTTCGATGAAAAAGAGGTAAGTCTGCATATTTTTCGTTGATTCAATTGATTTGATTTGATTTTTATCTTTTCTTTCTGTGATAAATCCAAAGGAAGCCGAAGAAGGAAGTGGAAGTCATGTCGCTGAAGAACAATCAGAAGAAGAAGTTTCATCTGCACTGAAAGAAACTGATTACGAAGAAGAAGCCTCTGGCATACCACAGAATTTCGAGGTATATTTGAATTGAATCCCATTGGTTTGCGAAGCTGCTATAGAAGAACTCTTTAGAGGATGACAATTTGTTCTAAGCAGCAAGTTTTTTAAATAGCCGAAAGTTAATGACACTGAAATATCTCAAGGGATCCACTTCTCAAATTCTCCAGAGAGGAAGAGACAAAACAGTTTTAGTTAGCCTGGAATTTCGAGTTAATCGAGTTTGAGATAAATTTTCAGGTACACTTGATTTTTGAAGTTAATTTCTTATTTTTCAAAAATGTTATTGAACTGAACAGCCAAGATTAGAATCCTGCATTGTTCCTTTTAGAATCTAGATTCAGAAGGTCAAATTGAAGCATCCGAAGAGGAAGAAAGGAGCAGCGAGGAAAAACAAAATGTTGTAAGTGACGTAAAATAATATTTTCATTGTTCAGACAAGATTAGTTTGTTGCTTACAAAGTTATGATCTGCTATTAGTTTAGTAACAAAGTGTGTAATGCTAGGTATATGGCTCGGTGTAAGTTCGACCCCGAAGATCGACGACTAAATCACTGTCGCACCACTGCTCTAAAAAATCGACAGAAAATGGCGTAAACTCAATTCTGGATCTATTTTGATTTATATGCTCCACTGTCTATCATGGCGAACTAAACCAAATCTACTTCATTTAATTTATATTTGATTTTAGGTAGCCTAAATGTAGCCTCGTTACTTCGAAGCTGGATGCTACTGGAAGGCAAATTTAAGGGCTGTCACTTTTCAGTCTAAATATTGATTTTCAAGGGATTCTTCGGACCCAATCATTTAAAGTGTTTTCTCCAATAAACGCCCAGGGCGTTTAAAATTTGCTTAGATTTTAGAGGAGGCGTTTATTGGAAAGGGGCGTTTAGTAGAGAGAAGCGTTTATCAACGAAATAAACTTTTTCTCGAAAAAGAACCATAAAAACCTGGAAATAAATACATTTTAGCATATCGACCTGTCTGATCTTTACGATTTACGAACATGTTCAAGCCTTTTTCTGAGATCGACTTTAGAGGGGGCGTTTATTGGAACAGGGGTGTTTAAAAGAGAGAGGTGTTTATAACACTTAAAATTGCATGAGGCGTTTATTGAAAAGGGGCGTTTAAAAGATAGGGGCGTTAAATGCAGGAAATACAGTAACCTTCAAGTCGAACTTCGATTTTACTGAGCTGAAGTTGATTAGGAATAGAAGTGACACCGTGTATGCCGTATGAGATCAATACTGTCGGAAGCCGGGGGGGCTCTAGCCCTCAATAATTACAATAGAAATGGTGATTTAAAACAATTAATTAATTAAACATTTGTTCTCTGTTGTTCTCAGAACAATAAGCCCCCAGAAGAACAGCTTCCGACAGCACTGGAAATATTCTCTAATTATTTAGTTACTAAACTTAGCAACAGACAATAATTGATCATAACTTCATGATTTCATAAAATGTTGATCTTGGATCCGAAATTCACTACCCATTAGAAATAACTTTTGCTTTCGTATCTTCATAAAGTTCTATCAAACTTTGATAGATAAATTGATGAAAAACATTTTATTCCATTTTGTTCCTAGCCCGAAAATAATGAGGAAGCCCCTGCGCAGAACGGCGCGACAACGCCTGCACCAGCCGCCGACGGAACACAACCAGCGACCACAGCAGCACCGAACACAGGGACGCCAACCCAGCCACCGCCAGGTCAAGCACCTCTACCGCAACCTGCAGCTCAAGCAGTCCCATGCCAAACAAATGAGGAATGCGCGAATTACCAAAACACACCGTTCTGCGTTAATGGGTACTGCGCAGCCACCCAAAATGGAAAGAAAGCAAAGAAAGCAAAGAAAGCAAAGAAAGCAAAGAAACAAGAGAAGAAAAAAGGAAAAAAGAAGCACGCAAAGAAACATAAGAAAGGACACTATTAAATTAACGGGACACACAGAATCGGACAATGTAAACAACGCGAGAATTAGCTTTTGAAGAAAAATATATTGTTAACCTTTTCACCCTGGGAAGAGTCATATGTCTAATTGATAAATAACGTAAAACGTCTTGTTTTTAGGAGGTAAACGTAGAAAAAGCTTTGTGCAATTTTCAAATGTTTTACGTTCTACCCCCTGGAGAATGAAATTTGAATATAATTTTTCAGTTAATCGGAAAATAATCCGGGCGTGAAAGGGTTATGATCTTAAGATGTAATCGTCTAGTGTGCTTGCAATGTTTTGGCGCTCGGGTAAAGGGGATTGGCGAAAACTAATTTCTAAGACAATTTTATGCCATCCGAATGGTAACTGATGAAAATCGAAGCAGAAATAACACCAAGATCAATTAATCCCGAGTGCCAAAACCCATAGGAAGCAAACAAACGAACAAGAAGGCAGTGAGCTTCGCAAACCCATTGCTTCAATAAACGTTTTTGAACTAAAACTGTCATTATTGAAATTCATCAACATTTTGAACTGAAGTTTTGATTTTGGAATTAGTTTCTGCATTTCTGCAAATATTGTTTAGTCGAAGCTCGTCTCGAGCTCGCTGAAGGGCCCTTTCTCAGCTCGCTTTACTAGGGCTCTATTTTTGGGCAGTACAGGAGTTGCCCAGGCTCTAAAATGTAGGCCAGTCTACAAACGTTTTCCAAATTCATAGCAAAACAAAGATTTTACATGATAATTGTGTAAGGAATTTGACCGTTTTTGTTCAATATTATTCTCACAAAGCCCCTACAAATTCAGAATCTTTAAAGTACCATGATTTTGACAATAATGTATGTAGAAATGTAGAAATTCGTTGTCAAAATCAAAGAATAAAAAGTTCAAAGTTTGATATGGCAACCTGGCTCTTTCACTGAAAAAGTATATTTCACTCCCGCCAAGGCGATTGCTTCTGAGGTACATCTTGTGTTTGCTTCTATGGGGTTTCAAAACACGACTTGAAACAAGTTTTTGACCAGAAACTTAGGGTGTATTCTTGTGGCTTTTTAAAATCTTCTGGATTCTGAAAATCGAAGACCTTGGAAACTTTGAAAATCAGAAGCCAAACAAAAGGATATGCAATCTGAAAACGGCAGAGTTTTAGAATTCCATTTAAGAACGTTCGAAATTCGAAATATGCACCTTTGATGATGCCAAAAAATTCTAATGAAAGCGAAAATCTCTCGACAGTCTCGGAAACCTTCCAGCTTCAGGGGCAGAAGGTATCGGAGGCTCGGAAGTATGCTGTTTTTCCAAGAGATGCCCAAACGAATGCGTTTTTATTTCTGCGTAGTCTGTGAAAAACAGAAAAGGCTGAAAAAAGTACCAAAAGAATACGCCCGTAGTTTGTAGAATAATTACACGAATATGCGAATAACACACGAGTAATTATAGTTTTAAAATATGCTGTTGTTATGATTATTGAATTTGATTTTCTGAGAAAATATTAAAACTTTTCCCTCATTTTTCTGCTCAAACTGAACATAACTCTTAAATTTAGTTCGCCACAGTTTTGCAAAGTTTGACACGACTACCTAGTCTAACGCCGGTCTGACTACCATCAAATTTTTTGGCTCAAATTGAATACATTTGTCAAATTTATGTCGGCAGTGTTTTGTAAATTTCGATATGACTGGTTTAGCGCCGATGGGCCTAAATATTTTACTTTATTTTTTCTGCTCAACTAAACATTAACTCAAACATTAATTCTTAAATTTAATTAGCCATAGTTTTGCAAAGTTTGACAAGACTAATCTAACGCTGATTGGACTATATGTTATTCTTTCGGCTCATACTGAATATGTTTCACAAGTTTAAGTCGGCACTGTTTTGCAAAATTTGACACGACACGACAAAGTTTGGACCGACGGACCGTTTATTTTCACATTTTTATTTCAATGTAAAAGGTCACCTGATGATTAATCTTCAATGAGCCTTTGATTTAAAACGTTTACAATGATTGAAACAAACTTTAAATTTTAAAACTCTAAACATTACATTTACAATTTCAAAATTTAAAACCCTTTTAAACACAGGAATGTAGTGCCACTAAAAGAACATGGGACTCCAGTACAAAAATAGCACAAAAACAAGATAAAAAAGTACAAATCAATCATTATTTGGCTGAGCCTCTATTAGCCCATATGGCACTAAATCCCTGTCACGGTGAACAGTTAAATAGATTGTTAAAGCAACCAAGGGAGTTTAATTCAGCTGAAAGGCTATTCCAAAATTGTTCACCTCTAAAAGAGAAACACCTCCATTAGTAAGGTTTTTCCTTTTTAACCTGGAATAAGTCACTGTGTAAGAAAGGTTACGTGATATGCATTGCAAATGTTTAGTGAAAAAATTACAGGTATTGCATTCTGTAATAAATATTTCACTCGCTATGAACGTTGAATGTGAACTGAGAAAAATTGAATATGAACTAATAATTTTGTTTTGCCCTTTTAAAACACTTTAAAATCTGGAGCTCGATTTATGTGATGAAAGCATTGCAGAAACGTTTAACCCACAGTAACACAATTCAGGTTTAAAAGCAAGAAGGTGGATTTTCTGAATTTCCAAACATTTTCGAGTAAAAACCCATAGAAGTCTCGCTTATTGCCTACTTGATTAACAATTCTCAAAAATCATCCATTGATCCTCAAGAATTGGGGAAAAGCAATTGCTCCAAATCTACGAAGAATTCATGCCACTAATGAGTCCCGTTTCCAAGTATTTTTGTTGCAGTTACATTTCTAAAGATCTTAGAACGTTTAAAAGGTTCAAAATAAACGACCAAGGGTTATAGTGCAAAGACCATAGCCATTAGTTGTTCTGATTACAGCCTCAATTAAGTTCACCATGGAGGCATTCTAAAATTTGCCATTGATTAGCAAGAAAATATATTCAAAGCTTTTATATCATTTATCAGAATCGATAATATATTCCATCAAACAGTTCCCTTAAAATCGTCTGCTATCAAGCAACTTTATAGTATTTGAGAACAATAGAACAATCAGCAATCTCAGTCGCAAAATGGTTATAAAGTAAACCGTATTCGTTATAACGCTCACAAGATTGGTAAACTCATACGAGAACATATTTAGTCAAACCTTCTCCCTCCGAAACGTTTATCTTCAATGAATCTTGTAGTATCTGGAAACCATGGAACGTTTCAAACATTTTTCTTTTAAACGCAATCTGCTGAAAATTTAAATTCAAATAATGAATCGAAAGAACGAGAACTGAAAAACGTGCGTGAACTTTAAATCGTCTATAAAACAGTTCGCAAACAAATCTGAAACAATCAACAAGAGAAATCATCGTTTTACTCAGTGTGGAAAATATATATATATGAATATAAAATATGAATGATATGGAAAATATGATATTTCATCACGCGTTCTTCAAATTTCAAACAGTTTTTGCCTTGTTAATAAATTTAAGATTCCTTCTTTCAACCTTGGTCTGCGAAATGATCAAATGGTTAACCTAGCACGTAATTGAAAAGAAGGTCATAGGAATGATCGATAGAAGACTGACCTTAAAATTGAAAATATGCTTCACATACAAGATAAAGTTAAAAACAATGGCATGTCAGAGCGCCTGAAAACAATGAAAGTTTAACGTATGTGTAAAACCTGTGAAATTGTTGTCGCGAATGTTCACCCAATGTGCCAAGCACCAGTTGCCGTAGAACTGCAGGATCAATAAACCACTACTAGAAAAACTAAGAACAAGAACTTCGACAGTATTATCTGAACTCAAGGCTGACAAGCCGTGAAAGTATCGGTGAGTATAAAATCTTTTCTTTTAATTTACATTATCATTACTTTAGATTGTTTTGTGTAGTAATGTTTGGACATTACTATGTGTTTGTTAAAAAATAATTGATCTTGGAACTTAACATTTCAATTGAGCAAACGTTGAATCTGAGCTAGCATATCAACCAGATGATGATGAAACGTTGAATAATATTCCAGCGGTGAATGATAAAGAACCAGTGAATACGATATAATATAAATATTAGAGTACATAGAATATGGGTAAGTATTTGTCTTTAATATTTTTCAGTTTACTTGATCCTAATAGATTGTATTTTTTTGATGAAATTACTGTCACAGTTTGTGATCGTTGAAAAACAATCGATCTTGGAACCAAATTTTTTCTTTCAAAAGAGCAAGCATCGAATGATGGATCGGTAAATGGCAAGTATTACAAATAAGAAGATTGAATACGATTTTAGATTGTAATGTGCTTCATCACAAAAGCTGTGACAGTTTGTGTTGTGTTTGTTGAAAAACAATCGATCTTGGAACCAAACTTTTTCTTTCAAAAGAGCAAGCATCGAATGATGGATCGGTAAATAGCAAGCATTACAAATAAGAAGATTGAATACGATTCTATATTATATGGTGTTTTATGACAAAGGCTATGACAGATTGTGTTGAAAAACAATTGATCTTAGATTAGATTTTCGTGTAAATTGGAATATTTCATTTTTAAACGCTTGCACACTTTGCAATGACTTCCAACAACAACAGAAAGCAGTACAGAGTTCAAGTCTAAAGCCTCGTTTTCATAGATCGCAATTCATCGGCGATAAATTACGATGAGTTAAAACTTAGGGAACGGGGTTCTCTTAAGCATCGGAGACCATTGCCGACTATCATCTCAGATAGATTTTCAAAATCATCATCGCCAATGATCGTTGATATCCTAAGACAGAATTTTCTATGAAAACACAGGCATCGACCCTTTTGAGTTGAATGATCGTCAATGTCTTAAGAAGGAATTTTTTATGAAAACCCAGACATCGGCTCTATCGAGTTGAAAACTGTCTCCTTCGTGAAACCTAGACTGATAATCATATATGAAAAGAGTTGACCAAAAAAGTTCGTCTCGCAAGAAAAAAGCCAAGTCAGCCTACATCCCTATTGTTCTCCATTGTTTAGCTCAGCCTTGTTTCAAGAAAAAGTTTCAGTTAACCAATCAATTCAATTCATTTTTAGCTTCTGCAATTTGATTGGTGCGACAAAAGTTGTCACAGCTCCCCCGCAGCTGTCCAAATTTTTTACTGTACGATTACCAGTCACTTATTGGCATCCAGCAATTCAATTCAATAGCCACGAAGCACTGGTGTCCAGCACAGAATACAGGACGCCTAATAAAACTTTTATATAATCGTATTATATTGTAATCAGCAACATTCTTATTTTAGATTCAAAAATGAAAGGCCTTTTATTGACATGTCTATTGGTCGCAGGAGTTGCATTTTTGGTAAGTAGCATTTTCATGACAAAATGTTTGTTCTCTTTTTCATGGCTAAATTTCAAATTTTTTAATTATAAATATTAACGATAATAATGAGCGACGTTTCGATGTCATCTTAACATCATTTTCAAGCTAAA
>JAYJMH010015075.1:0-21687 GCA_036873815.1 Phacellophora camtschatica
TGATTCCTTTTGCCTTTGCCTGGAATTACAGAGAGTTAGCAACTCTCCTCACACTTTTGCAGCAAGTATGACCTTGGTGGGAGTCGAACCCACGACCTTGAGGTTATGAGTCCGGCCCTCAACAACTTGGCCATGCTTGCAGTTAAAGCTTGTTTCAGCACTCATTGTCATTTACAAAGTAACATGCTGCTGCCATCTGTCATCCAACCATGTTGTTTGTGTTATCATATTGGGTACTTTGTCAAAGCAATATTGCCTTGAAGCTTTGATATCAACAAAGCAATCTGCACTGAAGTTCTCTGAAGTTTGTTGATGCACACAGAGAGCAAAGTTTCCATACTTACTTGACTCAAGACTGGGTATTGTTTTGTTGACCATACACAGAATCGATTGCACAAACAACAAGGATTTTATTTATATGTCATTACATTCAAATTTTTTCACAGCTGAATTTGCGTCATTAAACAATGTGCCTATCTATTGTTTTCCCTTGTTTTTTTTTTTAGGAATTGCGTGGCTAGAACAGCATTATTAATTACACGAGTGATTTCTCTCCCGCGCAAGGCAAATTTTTCAACCTTGCTTGTTCTTCTGTTTGTCGTTGGTTGACGTTGCTCCACTTAAAATTAATGAAACAATTTTATTCGTTGTCGACATTTTTATGAACCGAAAAGTTTACAGATTCTTACCTTACGTTTCTTGCTTTTAGTCTAATAATTTTTTGGCGTTTGGTTCAATTTCTAACGACGTGAATTGAGCCAAAATAAAACAACGCTGCCTGTTGTCTTGATAAAAAATGGCTTTCGTTGAGAAGCGGGAGAAAGTAAAACGAGGCAAATGTTTTGAAACGAGACTGACGCGTTTGACTCTTCTTTTTTTTTTAAGTACTGTATCAAAAATAATAAAGATTATGAACGTTAATTTCCGATTTTCAATCCAATTTAATTTATTCATAAATTTATGCTCAGCGATTGATTGTATACAAAATATGCTCAAAGAAGAGAAGAGTTGATTTTTCATCCCAGGGGGAGCACTCAACTATTTTTCATACAGGAATGTCAGTCCGATTTTGTTAGGTAAAGATTTTTCAAAAGATTACTTTTAGGTTTATCTACATCACCCATAAAAAATTTAGACATTTGCTTTAAATATGTTTAGCAACATTGTTTCACAGATCATAAATTGAACTTCATTGCTTTTTGTATCGAATGTAACATAACTACAGACAGTATATCATATCTTAGAAGTGTCTGATATTTTTCGGCTCAAAAATAGTCTGATTTTGATTTGATATTTTTGGGTTACTGAAAAATTTCTTGTACCGACCTCCACGTACGAAGAACTCCCGAGTGCCTCCTTAGGATTTTGATGTACACTTAATTTAGCATTGAAAGTTTCTTGAGCAGTGAAAGGTAAATAAGATAACAGAAATAGACTTCAAAATTTCCGAAGTTTCAGGAAAACGTCCTGTAGCACTTGTCAAAATTAAGTCTGTTTCTCTTCAATAATACTTATAACGTTTCTTGTTATTTTGGCTGAGTACTGAAATTTTCTTAATTTTTAGAAGCTTCAGTTCCTTATATAAAACTGGTTTCTCATTAAAAAAGAAATGCGTGTAAAAGTATGTACAGCTGTGCGTTTTTCCAGTTTGAACTTTATTTGCGCAAAATCGGCTCAATTTTTCAGGTATGCAACAAATGTTTCTTCAAGTGTTATAACTTTAACGATTCCGAGAAAATAAAGACTCGTGGCGGCTGCAATAGAAATCAAAATTGGAGAACATGAAGACAGTAAATAGTATGCAAGTGAATTCAGTCTCTTCTTACAAACCTTGCATTTTAAGGCATTTCAAGATTCAACTTAATAACATCTAAGAAATAAACTCAATAATACAAGATTTCCCAGAGTATGGTTTCTAAATTTAACCTTTTCAAGCCCAGGTTTATTTCCGTCCTAAAAATATGACGTTTTACAATTTTTTAGCAATATGGCCGTTCCCGGATGAAAGGGTTAACCCCAACACAACTCTTAATCTCATTCGTTATTGTAAATCAGGATTCTTTGAACTTTTGTAGCGAAGAAAAACTACAACAGGATGTACGAAATACGAAAATGCAAAGGAATTGTATGCGTCTTGTCATACAATACTGTAATTTATTGTAAGTTTGGCGTGACTTTCCAAAGTTTTAATACAATGAACTTGCTAAAATAACAGCAAACCCATAAAGCCAACTTAGAAAAAGGTTCCAATTTATAAAATAATTTCATGTTGCTAAAATTTCGAACAATTCTCGTCTCAAGTATCATCTTAGATATTATAATAGATTTAAGCATTTTCACTATGACTTTTATCAACAACTTACTTGTCTTAAATTAAACTAAACACTTTGAATATTGAATAACACAACCTATTTTCAATTGTATTTTGCCTCAATGCAACACCTTTAAAAATCGTTATACACTTTTTAACAGAATACAAAATAATTCAATCACACATTTCAAAATGTATAATAACTACCAAAGAAAATCATTGCAGTTCTAGGCAAGCTAATTCTTTAATGTGAACAGCTTTGTCTTTGAAAACATGATATTCATTTCATAAACACCTTTCAGGATGACTCTATTCGCTGCTGGGAATATGTTTGGCAAGAAGATGAAGCTGCAAGATTTTCAGGCCATGTTCTGCTCTGTCCATTTTTATGATCCCATCTGGTCCATCTATATTTATTAACACACCAGTACCATCTTTGTCATCCCCACCAAGAATCTTTATCTGCAAAACAAACAAACATTAACTGTGTGGACATGGTATTTCGTATATAAATATAAATTTATATGTGTTGCTCACGTGTGCATATATTCTTCGTCACATGGACAAACAGGGTGTTTTTGGGCAACCCTATACCTATGATTTGATCTTGTGTGTGCACATGCCTCATTTTTGATAAGGCCTGCCAGTTAGTTAGAGCATCTGTACATCCGAACAAATAAAAAATTTGACAGTGTTAAAAATTCATATTCAAGACACATATAAATAAAGGCAAATAAAAACAATTTTCCCAAGAAATTCTCAACTCATTGCCTCCCTGCAGATATCATATGGCACAATGGGAAATAATACATATTTAAAATATAACAGGAGGTAAATATGGAAGCATGCGTGGATGAAATTGAAAAATTCTTTTTGTAGATTTAGCAAAATTTCCGTTAAACTTCCATGCGTTGCTCACTAATCGAGTGGCTTGCTAACCCCCTGCTGATGTTCACTAATCGGTCGGTTTGTATAGGAGTAGTGGTTACTTTCTGGGTGTAATGGATGAACATTTTCACCCACAAAAGCAACATATATTTTAGACAGATAAACATAAGTTTATCCCCAGAACGTATTTACTTGTTCGTGCTACTCCTACTATGTGCTGATAAGAAAACAATCTGAGCGTGACATGGTTTTCTCTGCATCGTTATTCAATTTAAAAGTTAGAATCCATTGACATAGAATCCAAGTAGAATCCATAGAATCCATGGAATCCAAGTAAGAAGTAAATCAGGACTACCAAACTCTTCATTTTGGAAAACGAAGTTAGTTGAAGAGATAAACATATACCAAAATCTCTTCTAAAAGTTTGCTTACCTACAATAGTAAATATGTTTTCCGGATTTTAAAATTGGTGCTCAGGACATACAAAATTTATCCGCACAACAAATGAGTATATGTCATATTGTACGGGTTGAAAACAAATTTAACGTTACTTACTCTGTCTTTTTTATTGGGTGGTACAGGCTCCAGCAAATTCATTTTCACGGGAATGGTTTCCCTCTCACTATAAACGAACACAGAACAGGTTTCTCCAGCCAAGTGACGAATTACACCTAACCTGTTGGCAAATTTCTGATCCTAGAAAAAAATATTTGAATACAAGATGATGAAAACTGGCAGGTTAAATTTGAATAAAACTAAAATGGCAAAAACGACGCAAAAAAAAATAGATTAAATTTAACGGCATGTAAAGTTATTACATGATATATTTTATAAGCAACTTAGAATTTTGGGTAGTGTTGAAGTTGATTACTTTTATCTCAAGGGCACTACATTACTGCTTACGATTCTAGTATAAAAATAACCAAAAAACAATGCAAGAAAGTAAAAATATGTCACTGTTTGGTATTAACAGGTCCCCTCGAACCCCCAGCACTACATACTTGATCGTAAGCATACGGTAAATTAAATAAAAACTGACACTCACTTCAAAATCATCTGGAAATTTAACTTCTATATCCGTGGTAAGGATAGATCTATTAGCGGTTGCTGCAAAAAAGAAAATTGAAAATCCTATTTATGAAAGTTTATTTTGAATTTTAGTTTAAACATCATCCTTCACTCCCTGCAATACCAGTTATATCCTTTTATTTAAGTCTCCTCAAAAAAATTAACACTTGTATTTACCATCTTCATAAAAAGAGATACTTACCATCTTCATAAGGAGCACCAGGGGTCATAGGAGAAAGAGGTATTAGTCCACTTCCAGGAGTCATAGGTGTGCCAAGCATTGGAGATGGTGTCTGTTGCATGGGTGAATAGGTATCACTGCCATAAATATTATGTGCAGGTGTACCCGGAGTATATGGACCAGTGTATCCACTTGGTGTTGCAGGGCTTGGAGTGCTTCCAAAACTCTAAAGAGAAAATCAAGATCATAATAAGAAAAATCAAATATTAGAACAAGGTAGAATCTTCTTGATACCCAAATTTTTTCACATTTTAAACCTCATTTTGGAATAGCTCTCAATGTAATATTTTGCATCTCATACATCCAATTTCTAATTTATTTCTTCTTGTCCTAAACGTTCGTTAATAGGCTTTGGGAATTCCCAACTAATATCTATTAATAATAATAAAACAAATATGTTCATAAATACAGCAGTATTACTTGCTAAAGATTGGATTTTCATGCACTTAAAAGTATGAAACTTATTTTGATATAAATCTTTCTATGTTCGAAGAAATGTTGCCTGTATTTGAATAATTTCTACACTGAAAGATATGAATAACTCGTATATTACTCCTCTAGTTAACACCGCAGAGCTCATTAAAATTTTATAGATTTTGTTGTTTTTTAATGTCACTCATTAGAGAACCAAAATGAATTGCAAAATTAACAATCTTTATTTAAAAGTTAACAAAAAACTCTTACTGGTGATGGATTAACAGCATCAAAATATTCAAAATCTTCATTTGGTCTGGCTGGGGTATTTGGCTGAGTTGGATCCCAAGCTCCACCATGTCCAACATGTGATGGAGTCCGTGATGGATCATGGGAAGGAGTTCTCGAAGGATCATGGGAAGGAGTTCTAGAAGGATCATGGGAAGGGGTTCTTGATGGATCATGCATTGGTGTTCGGGAAGGATCATGGACAGGCGTCTGGGAACCATATCTCGGAGTTCTGCTGCCTGAAAGGGAAACAAATCATTGTATATATTTTACTCAACTTTATTCAATTTCCGTATATTTTATTAATTTCTCAGTCAAAAACAAAAGTTAAAAACCAAATTCACATAATATCTTGATCTCGTAGTCTGAAGCTATACTATTCATGTGTTACCTGCAAAACAATGTAACAGTTAAAAAGATAGCTTCAACTCACCTTCGTGGACTGGTGTTTGACTTCCATACATAGGTGTCCTTGAACCATATTGTGGCGTTTGAGCACCATACATTGGAGTCTGGGCACCATACATCGGTGTATGTCCATAAACTGTGACCCCACCTCCTTTGTTTTGTCCACTGAAAGTGTAAAAGAAAGTTATTTATGTTTTATTGGCAAAAAAAATACTGCAGTGTCAATTTTATTTTAACCAAAAGGCAAGAACCGATATAAAATAAGAAAGCCTCATATTAAGATTCTGAATACTCAAAAATACTCAAAAATTATTTGCCTTCTTAGGACCATCAGTTTTCCTACAAAACTTTCACCTAAACAAAACAATTTAACCTAAACAAATTAACGATCGTTTTTCTAAAATTTATGAATAGATTGTCATACATCTGGAGATGGTGTTTCATCTCCACTATGATCTTGGACCGACCCTTCCAAAACTCAACTTCAATAATAACGTTGCTATTGTTGTTGTTATACAAAGTCAGGAACGCCATACACTGAATCTTAAAATAAAGCAGATAACGAAGCTGCTCCTCCGTCATTTGCAATAAACAGTACTATATTACTCACGTGACTATTGCCAATCTTGATCGATCCACAGAAATTGTTTTACAATTTGTATGTAATTCAACTCTTGCAAGAGCTTCTGTTGCATCTTTAACAATACCAATGTAACCTGCAAAATATAATATGAAACAGCTTAACATTCGATTGACATTCAATAATCGACTTGACAATCGATCATAATATCCAAAGTTCCTAAAAATCCTAGATTTGTCAACAGTAATGCGATACATTTCCGTAAAAGCAAAAATGAATTCCTTGGAAAAAGCACTGTAAACAACACAAAGCCTTTTCCATTTATTTGTGCACACACGGTAAAATTGTTACCAAATTTCCACGTTTACGTACCCCTACTGGTGTTCATTTATCAAGTGATTGGTACAGGATTCTGATAACATTTGGGAAGTGAGTTCATTTATCAAGTGATTGGTACAGGATTCTGATAACATTTGGGAAGCGAGTTCATTTATCAAGTGATTGGTACAGGATTCTGATAACATTTGGGAAGTGATGAGCTGGAAAGCTGACAGTTGTATTTCACCCCCGGTAGTTCTCCAATTCGTATTATTTTCCATTGGGACGTATAGCTTCTTCAGGGCGTAATAAGTGAAACAAATCAGTTGTAAATTTTCAAAGACTTATGTTTACTTATCACGTGACTTGTATGGAAATTCTAATACCTTGCTAGGGGAACTGAGTTATAAAACTGGCACCTACCTTTATAAGGACCTTTCGCAATTCTCACCGTCTGCCCAATAAGTGTGTTATCTCTGTATCCACGCCCTCTTCCACCGCCTCCTCCTCCTCCTCCACCTCCTCCTCCGCCTCCAAATCCTCCAAAGCCCCTGCCTCTGCCACGCCCAGGACCAGCGCCTCCGCCTTAAAGAAAAAGACATATATTTAAAGTATTTTACATACCGGGTGTTCAAAAAAGATGGTGACACGTTTGACAGAGTTCAATTTTGAATATTGAACTAAAAAAAAGCTATTGGATGATATTGATTCGCTAACTTCAAATTTGGTACCTTTAACTAAAATGGCCTAAGCAACATGTTGATTGAGAAACACTTAAATAGCATACATTTAGATTTAGCGATGTAAATTAATGATGCAAATATTACAAAAACTTTTTTTAAACTTACTTAAACTTCAAATCTGAGAATAAAGACGACTCTTTCATTCCTAGAAAGACCACATGGCCCACCGTTGAACAACGTAAAAAGACATATTGTTAATGGGCAGGGGTAAACGGAATTCTTTACTCGGTTCAGAGGTTTTAAAATGCTACCCCCTGCAAAAAAAAAATTACATAGCATTTGCCTGTTCATTTGAAATTAATACGGGCGTGAAAGGGTTGACATACGGGAATTATTTGAAATTGGAATTTAAATACACGTACCTCCTCCATCTCTTGCAGGACTTGAAATTCTAGGTGACATTGGAGCAAAGCCTCCACTCAAACCTCCCAAGGATGTCGTAGCCGCCTATGATAAGAATTTTTCTATCAGCACTGAAAACCTATGAAACAGCCATAACATAATTGTAACAGAATAAAAAAGTAACATGTGGCTGTATCTTGAATTGATTTGTAGCTGTTATTAAGCGGCCCAGGCTCGTTATGCTTTGCTTTCCCTTGGGCGTATAGGGTATATCATGTACTATTTTAGATATACCTTATGAATAAATTTGAATTGATTGAAATTTGAATATATATATAAAACATAGAACTTCTTCATTTTTCCTTTCTTTAGTTTTAAAAGATGCTGCGAAGGAGCATGGTTAATTTATGCTTCATAAAGCTAATTAATTGATAAAATTCTACACGAGACAACATTACTTAATCAATGTAACAAATCTAATAACACTTTTCCAGACAAGATTTTTCTATATTTTCGTGTTTGCATTTAAAAAGTATTTTATTGTACTTACTTTTCCGCCACCTGCCAAAACAAGGTTTTTCGTTTTTGATACAAATATTCCTCCATTTTCAAGAACTAACTTTGATGAAATAAATGCAAATCCACGATACAGATGCTTAATTTCTCCTTGCATACCCTGAAAATATATGTCAATTTATTAAACAAATTTTAGCCTAAAACTTTGAACCTTCAAACTGTCTAAAAAAACTTAAACAAAAATAGGCAACTAAAATTTATAAAACAAATAATATAATATATAAATAAATGCTACACAAATGACTATATATAAATATAAATAAAAAGCAATGCTTCATACCGATTTTTGCCCATCAGTAACTTTGACAATGTCTCGCACTTGAATAGAGTTCTGAACAAAATAAAAAATATAAGTTACTAACTAGATGTGCTTGATGTCAGGCTTCGTAAGCGTAGAGTTAGGTTTCATAGTCCTAAATTATAGTGCTCAATGTTAGGTTTCGTAGGCCAAAAATATTATAAACAATGACATCAAGACAATAGTTCATTGTTCTAAACAATGACAAATTTTTTGGCCCCCTCTGAAAATTTGAAAACTCTACGTTTATGTCAGGTTTTCCTTGTCTGATTAAGTCTGATAGTGATTATAATCTTCATAAGAACTTTATCGACTTGACTATCGTTCTAAACTGTAAATATATACATGCATGCCATATTTATCTTGTAAAATAAAAACAAAGTTCTGCAAAGGGATGTAAAACAACAAAGACGAAGATGTTATAGTAACCATTTTGCAAATATTCCGCTCCAGTTTCCATAGATTCTTCAGAGCTAAACTGTAATAGTTTATATATTTTTCCTTTCAGTCACAAAATGAATCTTGCTTAGCCAGAGGGTATTACCTGTTCTGAATCAAGTGCCATTGCATTTCTGTCTTTCCTTTTACTCACGGCTTGAGGTTTAACCTGAACTACCTAAAATATATGACACCGAAACTTACGCACTAAGAATTATATAAAATAAGTTCGTAACAGGATTATATAATATGAAAATTGAGGAAACATCGTAGATACGCTTCTGCTGATGCTACAGAAAGGTACCAAACAATAAAAGGAAATCAACCAAAAAATTACCAGGAGAAAACTTATTATAAAATAAACTAGATAAAACCACTACTGGCACGTATGCATAACAAAATACGAAAATAGCACCACAGAAAAGTTATCTGGAAAAAAATGGAGTTAACAATACCAAAAAACAACACAAGAGTATTGTCGCCCTGAATGGAATGTCGCCCTGAAATGAAACGCCTTTGTATTTTCGATAATCTTTTTGAATTTGTGTGAGCTGTATGTTCTAACTTCAAGCCAGATAAATTCTTTATGAAGATTAAGTGATTAATTATTTCCAAAACGTTTAGAGAATGAACTGATGGTAAAAAAGAAGGTGTTTCATTTGAGGGTGGCGTTTCATTCAAGGCGACACAGGTCTACAGCCGAGCTCAATTAGTACTCAAGGATACCTACCTTGCCGTGTTGGTTAAGAATTGAAATATTTTCACGTTCGAGGCGAACGATCATTCCGACAGTTTGTGGGCTAAAATAAAACAAACAAAAATATTTGTTTTTAATTTAAAGTAATGAATGTTTGTGCGAAAACAACTATAGTCAAGACTTGCATATGAGAACCTTATGTTTTGAAGGTGAGCCTGACAAAGGTTCTTGATTTGTGGGCATATAAAATTTCAAAATGCTCAAATGAAGGGAGTCAGTCTACTCCCAGGGTGAAGAAACAACATTATTTTAACTCTCACCGATTTTTAAAATCTTTTTTCTACCTTTTTCAAAACTACAACATTTGTCAGAAATTTGTGGTGAAAATCTTAGGGTAACAAAAAATAAAAGTTTAATAAAAACTAATAAACAAAGGTTTTGGCTCTTACGTACGGGTTTTAACTTAAAATTTAAAAATTCAAAAAATTACGAAATTATTGCAAAAATATGAAGACATAATATGCTGCATTATGAAGCATTTTTAATGGATATAATGTGTATTGGTTTCTTAATCTTAACAGTGGTAAATGCATCAAAACTTACTCAAGTTGTACAAGATCTCCATATTGATGTTGTCCAAGAGAATCTACACCACTACTCACATCCGTGCACAGCTGTAAATCATCAGATCTCACTTCCAACTGGACAAAAAAAATAGCAAGCATTGAAGAAAAAGGTATGCTCAAATTCGTTCCTTGGGATATATTAGTTAAAAATAAATCTGGGAAAGAGTAATGAGGCCT
Source organism: Phacellophora camtschatica (assembly GCA_036873815.1). Taxonomy (NCBI): domain Eukaryota; kingdom Metazoa; phylum Cnidaria; class Scyphozoa; order Semaeostomeae; family Ulmaridae; genus Phacellophora; species Phacellophora camtschatica. The sequence goes on from JAYJMH010015075.1 coordinate 10,414, forward strand.
GAAAAAACTGCCAGAAATAAAAGCACTATGGGTAACGTAAATGTGCCTGCAACTGATACCAGTACTGTATGTATGTAGTGACATTTTGTTCCTGTGAGCTGTGCTCGCACACTTGCACGCATTAATAAGGCCTGAAAGAGGCTTGAGGAGTATGACACCAATCAAGCATTAGAAACCATCGACCCACTAGGCAGATCCTGGATTTTAAGCCACTCGGTCAGAAGTTTTAACGTGGTGGCAGTGACCCCCTCAAGAAAAATAAACCGTGGTTGGTTAATTTTGAAGATGTTAAAACGATCTTATCTCTGGAACAAAGTTATTGTCTTGTGCAACTCCCAGAAAAATTAAAATTATCAAAATAACAAACAAAGTACCTCATGCATGGTGAGATCGGAAAATAGCCTATTTTTATTCGGTTCTACACTGATGATTAAACCAGTATCTCCTTCGTATTTCCCCGCAATGACTTTCGCGTGATCACCAACTTTAAAATGCTTACGAAGCTCGTGCGCTGGGAACTCCAGAGGGTCCTGAAAAAAGAAAGATTATTCTTGAGATGATCAAGTTTACCTGCATTCCAATGCAAAAAAGTTGATGACTGATGCAAATAGTTTCATCTAGCAATAAATGTGCCTTAAAAAGAAGTCTTATTTTCACAAATTGAATCAAAACTAAGCTAAATAGGCCAACCCTGGATAAGGCATATGGCCCATTGATAAACATTGTAAAACGTTACAGAAATTTTGAATTCATTTCCCAGAAAGTTTTAACACAATTTAACGCCACCTCACCCCACCCTGCAGGAAGTTGGGTATACGTACATCAGTCCCCAGCTGCCTGCGGAATTAGGCTTCTACGGTCGATGATTGGGCCTTGGAAAAATATTCCAGAGGCGGGACCAATGCACTTGTCTCTGCAAAACAGCAGTAGGAGAGAGAAAAACGAGAAAGGATAGGACTAAAGGAAAAGAAAAGGGGGAAGGAGGGTGTTGAAAATATAAGCATATGATTTGTCTATTTATTAGAAAAAATTAAGGTTAATGTGTATATATTGTTGATATTTTCTTTATGTGAGTTTGACACAAACCTTAAGATCTTCATGTTTCGGCAAAATCGTAACAGTATTTCCATCTATCGTTGTAATCTTCCCTTGCAAATGAATCAATTCTCCTTCCACTACTTCCACGGTATCACCAGGTGCAAAACTATGAGAAGATTCTTCTTCTGCTTTTTTCCTTCCTGTTACTGTAAGTTGTTGATCAAGGATTCAAAACACGTGTTGTATATTAAACAGTACTTTTCTTTCATTAACAAATCAAATTTTTACAATACCATATCAGAATAACAGGGGAGAGAGAAATCTTGTAAACAAAAGTTTGCGGTTTCGAACATGACCATGCGATTTACAATTTGCAAGAATCAATTTCGCAGTCTGAGTGCACTCAATCAAATCAAAATAAACAATGACAACTAAACTTCATGATTTCGTTTATTGTAATTTGCTTGGCTGCGTCGAAGGTGTTGAAATATATTCTTTATTGCGATAAAATGCATTGTCATGTTTGAAACCACAATCCTTTTCACAAAATTCCCCCCGTTTTTTAGAATACAAAGTTGGATTAGATGAAACGATACACTCTAGTTCAGCATCATCCAGTTTTTCAAATTTTTCTAATTCGCTTAAAGTGGGTTTGACTCCTTCAACGATCTACGAAAAAAGAAAATTATATATTGGAGTATTAAAACAACGACGAAAATTTAATAATAGAAGCAAACATAACAATATTATCAATAATGCTCAAATCAGTTAAAAAACCAAATTAATTAAAATATAAGGACAAATACAAGGACAATATTAGCTTTTTAAAAACAATGACAGCCGTTCTGCAAAAAATACGACATAAAATATATTCTTTAAAAGATAGTACAACCTGAAATCAACAGATATTGCCATTATTAAAATAAACATAAAGTACTGCCATGTGAATTAGTTTAACAAATTTAAAAGAGTATAAGGAAATACTCACAACTCCTGACAATGCAATATTTTTGTATAAAAATCCATTCCTGTATCTATTTGATTCAAACAAATAAAAATCCCCATCTTGTGTGATTTCGCCACCAATTTCCCTGCAAGTTGAAGTCACAGTCAGGTCAGATTATTAGTTAAGATTGATGCTAGATTACGTTAGTTGCAGTCAGACTACGTTAGCTGAAGTTAAGGTCAGATTATGATAACTAAGTCACAATCAGGTCAGATTATTAGTTAAGATAGATGCTAGATTACGTTAGTTGATGTCAGATTACATTAGCTGAAGTCAGATTACCTTAGTTAAGGTCAGATTACAGAAATCAGCAATTAATGTTATGAAAACAAATCGTAAGTTTCATAATTTTTAAAACGATCACCAGCAATGACAATATTCCAAGACATTCATTTAAAACGAACTTTTACGAACATGAGAACAAGTGCATTTAATACCTGGAAATTCTGAAGTTAGAATTCCCAGAAGGAAGTTAGAAGCAAGTTAAAATTCCTTGAAGGAAGTACCTAATAGCTTCTTGATCAAACCATTTTTGTGGTGGTCGTCTTCGACGTTTTCTTTTTTCTGATTGGTCCTAGGAGATAAATTATTTTAACCTCAATGATTTTTTCGCTAGATATCATGTTATCATTTGAGTTAATTTGTTTCTGATGTGTTAAGGTGAATTCAATAAAAGTATATGACAATGGTAAAAACACCTCAGCTTTCTTGCTCACATTTTTCATAATCAGAAAAAGTTAGTGACGTACCGTGACTGATTTCATTGCACCACGCATCTGGTTGTAATCGATTCTTGGAATCATTTTAATGGTGACCTATTTCAAAGAAAAATAGAGCACAGTGATGAAAAATAAACAAATGCCACGTGATATCACAAAAAATGATAAATCTGGTATGATAGCATAACAAGCAGTACAGAAAGATAAAAAAGCCAAATTAAAAATATACAATTTCGGCAAAATATTATTCAAAATACCTGATTTCTTGCTGTGTTGACAAAATCGACCTGAAAATCAATAAAGAAACATTATCTGCATTCGTTCAAAAGATGGGGAATATAATCCTGTATTTCTGAAACACTGAAAAGAAATGTTTAATATAAGATTTGGTGTATAGTACTTCTAAAAGAAAAATATTATTTACAGGAGAATAAATTAATCTTGATTGGTTGTTTCCCCTGGCTGAATTGATAAAATTCACACCTTGCGGCATTGTTTAAGTGAGATCCAAAAAGTTTCAAATAGCTTTGACCTCTCGGAATAACATGAAGATGCACGCTTCACTCTTTACGTTTTTCACAAATTGTTGTTAGAGATTAATTTACATGCCTTGGATCATACCTGTTCAAGGGGACTATTTTATATCACGAGAAAAAAAATTAGTTTCCTTAACTTCCATGTTTCTTCCAGATTTGAAACCTATGGTATCAACGGCCCAGGCTCGTTAAGCGCTGCTTTCCCTGTGTCGCATGGAACATGTTGTATGTAAAATATGAATAATTTTGAATAGAATTAAATTTTGCATTCACAATTCATTTATATAAAAATCAAACGAGAAGAAAAGCTTTTAAAAATCGAATAAAATTCATAAAAAATAATGAATATATACCTGAGCAATGTCATCTTTGTAAACACCTCGTTTGCAACGAACCCAAGATTTAGGTTTTACTTGTACAATATCCTTGACAACTTTCAAGACGTCTGGCATTTCATTGATTGGAACCATTGTCTGTTTCCAAACACCCATTTTCAATGCACCAAAACCCTCAATCGCCTAAAAAGTAGAAGGTTAACACCAAATAATGCCAATGCGTCTTAAAATGAAGCCCTTTCTTAAGAAGAAACCCTTTTCAGGTGATGTTTTCATACGAATTCGTTATGAACTCCATCAAGATTTTAAAATAGAACATTCGACCTGTCTATTCTTTAAAACCAAACCCTGAAGAAACCCCTTCAGATAAGTGCCAAACAAAATGTGCAACTGTATTTTAAAATGATGCATTTTCATGAGGTTAATTGCATTAGCAGGAGTATTCTTAATTAATTCATTTATTTCAAAATAATAATCAATCATTCTAATTTTTATGTCTATTTTCTGCTGTGATCTAAATCCAATCTTTTCAGTGATCTAAATCTTAAATTTACTTACATTTTTCAAATGTGTTTGTTTGTAAGCTTCAACATAAACATATCCTTTCAACCCTTCTGGAGCTACAGCAGATTTGATTTGAATTGCCTGCACCAAAGAAAATGTAAGATTAGATTATATTACACATTAAAGTATTACAGATAATATCCCAACAAATTATCCTTTAATTCAATGAAAGCGAGGTTTAAATTCAGAACGAGTTCAAATGTGAGCACAAGGATGGAAAATGCACTCCCAAAGGAGATTTAGCAAAATAAATATCTTTATTCGTAAACCTTATATTCTATTTTCGCAATTTCAAAGGTTCTTCGTAGATTAGACCTTCCCTCTATCGCTAAAGCCAATTTCCACTTCTTCTTGGAATCTTCAGCTCGTTTTTCCAAAGGACGACAAAAAATAGTCAATTTCACGTTGCAGATTTGAAAAGCATTTCCCAAATTTGTTCCTTAAGTTTTAAATTCAATTGTTTACCATGTTGTACTCATTCTTAACTCGTTCTGGATCCAAACTTCTCTAATGTAATCAAGATATAAATTGATGTTGAATTTGCTTACTTTATTTTCTTGTTTCACTTTCAAACAAAGTACTAATAATATGGGCCATCAAATTGCTTCAGAATCCATTCCAATTATGACTAATGCAATACATACATCCTTTAGCAAAGTCGTAGTTAATAAATAACTCACATTTTCAGTATTTTCTAAGGCCAGTGCTTTGCGCATCAAAGCAATTACAGTTTGTTTTTCTTCTCCAATCTAGTAAAGAGTAAACGATCTTGCAACAATATTTCAAATAAAAATAAAGAAAAGAAATACATACTGAGTACCAGACTATTTATAACATATCAGTTGTTATTTAAGTACACACGATCCAAATCAAATAATTAATTCTAGCTCAATTTAAATTCAATTCAAAGCTATTAAATACAGTAAAGCATAAATACAAAAACTAACATGTGAATGGTTTGTTTTCTTGTGGCTAAAAATGAATTTTATTTGCAGAAATTTTTAACTTGATACAGTTGCTATTAGTCGATCGACATTTTACTAAACATGCAAAAATTGAATTGCTGGTTAGTAAAAAACAGGTTTTACAAAACTCTTACCCGGCATCGAACCATCCATAAATTTGGATCCCTAAAAGAAAATGTGATAATATCTCATTATGCAATTTCTAGTAAAAACATTTTTAAACCTGTTCAGTTTGATTTTAGTCATTTATTCTTGGATCCCTAATAGAGTGGGGGTCGAAATGTAAGGGGGGTCGAAATGAATGGAGGGTTTCCTGAAGAGACCAATGAAAAAATACTTTGTGTACATGTATATATAATAAACAAAATGAACGAAAATGTAATAACAGATGGCAGATAACAGAATTCAAGACCCTAAAATGTAACAATGGGGGGTCAGGATAACTTTAGGGTTATCATCATCATATCTAGCATGTTGCTGTTTTGTTTTGAGTATAAACTAAATATAATCAAAGAACCTATTTTTAAAATTTGATAAAACGCTTACTTTACACCTGGCAACAATCCTTGCTGCTCAATATCTTCTGGAGCTTCATAATTGCCATCTGGATAGCTAATACAAAGAGTAAATGTGTCAACAATGTAGGATAAACAATACATATTTATGCATTGTAAAAATCATGATTTATTTTTATGGATACATAATCTATGGTATAAGATACAAATTCTATTTTTCAGAAAATATTGAAAAACTGAATTATGAGAAATCGTTATTTTAAAATCTTTTTCTAAAATCTCTTTTAAGAATGTGTTCACAAATATTTCTTTGTCCAGACTTACCTCTCAGCAGCAGCATATTTTCTTTTGAAATATTCCGCAATATCTTCTGCAGTTTCTTGCCTGAAAATAGCAACTTAATTGAATCAATCAATGTTATCCAAAGCAACTTCTTAAAAAAGAAAAAAATCTGCAAAGTCATAGAATGATTTATTTATCATAATTAGATCTGCCTGTTCAAAATAAATTTTCAAATCAAAGGTTCATATTAATTCACTAAAATCTAAATTACACATATATTTATGATATGATTCTTTCAAGAACAAAATAGGGTGGCTCTCTTCTCATTAGTGTATCTACTTAGAGAGCCGAAATACCCTTATTATACAATTTTTACCCAATTTCTTTTTGATAGTTATTATATTTTGTGCTGTTATAGTTTTGTTCTGCTGAATTGTTATATTGTATTTTATATCGAATTGTTGGAATTTTGAAACTATAAACTGAACTGAACTGTGCAACAACATTCTCTGGAAAAATTATTGATACTTCTAAACTACATTTATACGAAAATATTGCTTTCTGCAGTACTTACTTCCAAAGATTATGAAGTCTTCGGGAACCCTTAAAAAATAAATAAGTCATTAGAATATTAATTAATATACACCTTACTCACCTTAATTTCAAAGAATAATCAATTTGAAAAAATTAAAGGTGTATGTCTGCACAACAATACAGTACTGCTTTCAGGAAGTCTACAATAGTGGATCGCATATTTTTTGCATCACAATAGATTGTAATAGGCTGTCATGTACACTTATTATTGCAATAAGTGCATCATGATAAGTGCATCTCAATAGATGCATTGCCATTTTTGATAAAAATCAAAGCTTTGGATGTTAATAAATTTTCAAATTAACGTTTTATTGTAAAAAAAATTCTGAAAAGCTCACATGCACATCATCACCACCTCCATGACTTGCAGTATCATCAACTAAAAAGTAAATCACAAAAATAATATTAAATTATATGAAAAATGAAAAAATACAATTACTTTCTCTATGGACAATTTCCAAAGTTGAGATTCATCAAGTACTAAGCAAAAGAATCAGCTTGATCATAAAAATGTTCTTAAAACTCATTAAAACTGACTCATAATTTCAGAAACATGGAAAGAAAAAAACCAACATACTGTTATCTACATATCCATCTTCAGCATCAACCATATCATCTCCATCATCATCGTCAACATCTAAAATATAAATAAAATAATTGTGAGAATAATGAATGTCCAAGTTTTAAGGTGAACACTGTAGCATATTTATATGTATATCTAATTTTACTGCATTTGTTTCAAATGATAATATCTGTAGAGGTTTTTATCTGTTAAGTGAAGAACCTGGCTTTATATCAATCAAAATCAGTGTGGTCTTTGATGGCACTGTGTTCTAAGTATGTACAAATTATTTGATCCAAAATCTGCACAAAAAATATAAAAACAAATATATATCTACCTGCTTCATCAATGATAAAACCTTGATGTCTTGGTTTTTTCTTTTTCTTGTTTCTTCCCTCATCTTCTTCGTCCTCGTCATAATAATCACCATAATCATCATCATCAAAATCATCGGCTGAATCTACATCTCCAAGATCTTCACCCTAATGTTTATTAAATTCAGTAATATGATTAAGCTGTCAATCAAATCACCCGGACTTAATGATATCAGTTTTCACCAAGATCTTAGGAAAGTATAAGACTGGTATATTTGTTGTACCAGGTTGGAAACTTTGCATTGTGTGATAGATATCTTCAGAGCACACTTAAAATCTTAGATGTGCAAATCGTAAAAATAGGGTGCGCAGCACACAAAGTTTCAAGATTTTTGTGAGGGCATGTGCATTTTCGTGCCTTACAAGTCAATTTACGTATAAGCACACAAAAGTTATCTTTCTTATTTGCAATCGGCAAGCAGTTATAAAGATATTATGCGTTCTTAAAGCAGGTTACACAATAGATCTTTTGTTAACGAAACAATAGGTTTTATTTTAAATAATAGTTAAACAATAGGCTAAATTTTTAATTGGGTAAATTTCGAACCAGCCAAACAAACCAAATTTCAGGTGCACATTTATGATTCTGAAAAGGCCCCAAAAGAAGGATATTCCTTAAAGGAATCTTTACCTTGCCTCTAAAGTAAAATGTAGGTCAGGTTTGAGATCGTGTTTGAGATCGTTTCTGACACCGACAAAACAAAAGAAAAACTGACTGAAAAAGGGGCCTAATGATGAACAAACAAACATAATATCGATCGCTCTTTGTCGACGCAAATTTAAGCAAACCCATTCATACCCATATGAAATATTACCTCTGGTTCTTCTTCTCTCTTTTCGTCATCAGAAAACCCGTCCTCGTTGTCTGACATCGTTATTATCTTTGCTGGAAAAGCGAATAAAGTAGCACGTTTCTTTGTGGAAAAAATTAATGCTACCTTTGATGTACTTGGTGTAAGAAATTGGAACCACGCAAATATATTGTCTCAAGTCTCAAAAGCTCTTCGAAAAAAATCCAATATAAAAATAACCCAAAACAATACCAAAAAGTAAAATTCAGTCGTTTTTAAGAATTAACAATGGGGGCTCAGCCCCCCTTAGCCCCCTAGCTCTACAGCACTGATTACAAGTTGTTTCAGTTTAAAAAAATACCTGGCATGGCAATTTAAGGGCTAATAACACGCATTTTTTTTTTACTTCATAAAATTGTAGTTTTCGTGGTGCTGATAACATTAGGGCAGTTCAAAATTCTTTTCGAGCGTTTGAAAATGACAGAAATCCTTTTTTAGAAATGTACGACAGCAACAGAGCAAAAATGTAAAAGCACAAACACTGTTTAAATCCATTTTGTTGCGGCGACACAAATGTTGATACATTTGATGGCGCATTTGTTAAACAATGACAATGCAATTTTAGATAATAATAATAACAATAATAATTTTTATAAAATGCCAAAATCTATTAGAGATATATTTTGCGCTGTATAATACCAAAGTTAAGAAAATGTCCATATTTACATGTAAAAAGTTCCAGGATGAATTACCTTTCAAAATGATTCCTTTTATTGTCTGTCTACAAAAACGTCGGCAAAACATGCACTTATAACTAAAGCAAAAGGCGTAGTCCAAACAAATTTCAGCCACCGCCTCTGCTTTAAGGAGGCAGTCCTTATCGTCTTTCAGTTAGTCAATGTGGGTGAGCACAGGTAAGCAAGTAAAACAAACACCTTTATGACATTATAAAATGGATTTGCTAATAAAACATTTGAAATAGTGCAAGAAACAATATTGTTATCCGTCGTATGACAAATTCAAATTTTGCTCATCAAAATAACATTAACGGTAGTGACGCCCCATTTGAAAAGTCCTTCCCGGCCTGTTGTCGAGCAATAATCAAAAGCACCGGGGGGCGGCCAGTGAGAACCAACAACCCATGTTTTTCCCCACTGACGTAACAGCACTTCTGTAAGACGCTTTATTCTCGGCCGATCCGTCTCGTATCCCAGCTTCCCCAACCCTGGATTTGCCAGTGGTCTTAGCCAAGAATAGTGCAAACCAGAATCCTCTTGAAAATATGTGAAGCAACTTTGTGTTTGCTTCCAGCCTTGCTTTTTTGCGTAATCGACATATTTTATGCCGCAAACAAATTGCAGCGGGCCATTCAGTGCTGCATATGCTAACCTCTCAACCAGGCACCAACCCCGTTCTTCATATTCTTCGTGGAATGGGACCATAATCACTTGGGCACCTGAGCAGTATAGCGGTAGTGCAGCAATATAAGGGGCCATATCTCCCTGATCAATGCATGCATAATCGATCCAGAAAAATACTTCTTCGTTGAACGTTCGCGTTCGCTCTTCTCCGTACAAGCTGCAAATTTTGCTCTTTGTGCCATGAGGATCAGGATGTTCTCTCGTGTCCCAGCGATGGGACAAAAAATAGTATGTGAATATCTTCCCTGTTGCTTGACAAATTTTCATTGCTTCTTCGACCGTCAAAGAATAACCTTCGTCGCTTTTGGGTGTCTTTCCCAGCTTTTGTAGACTTCTCCACCAAACTAGTCGCAAAGGTGGAGCCGCCTGTTTGATTGTCTTGGATATTTTAGCAAACCTAAGGAAAAAATTTAAATGTTCAACCTATATAACCTATAACATATAGCTTGTAACCTACAACCTATCAATCATGACCTATAACCTATAACCTATAACCTATAACCTATAACCTATAACCTATAACCTATAACCTATAACCTATAACCTATAACTTGTATAATATTTTCATATTCTCATTTCACAACATGGCAGTACTTTTACAAGTGTGGCGTAGTGTACAATATAAATTTGATTAACAATAACAACAAACAGGTAAATAACATAATATACATGTTTATACAAGGTAAAACCTTATCAGTATGACCCGTGACCTTTGAAATATAACTTGCAACCTGCTAAATATTAGGCGAGCATAATAATTGCAAACGTTAACTTGTATGTAGCTCAAAATGCGACTGACGTTTAACAATTTTAATTTTTAATGAATTCGGTTTCATGTTCATGTGGGTTTTAAGTCAAATAACGAAAACATATTACGGTAATTTATTATGATGCTTTGTGGAGGATAGTAAATCATGGCTTAAACGACGTAAATAGAACGTAAGGGACGAGGACGAATGGCCTAATTCTACCATCTTAGACTAAAAACTTTACATTGCTCCTTTTGGTGTTTAATCATCCTGACCATGACTTAGCCCAAATCAATTTCATTAATATAAGTCTGAATGCACAAACTAAAAATAAAAGCTTTTGCTATCAAATCATAAACCAACCTTGCATGAACGTCATCTAAGGGCATAGCTAAAGCTGTGCTCCAGTCAGATTCAATCAGCTCTTCGACTTTCTTCATTGCTTTTTCGAAATCAGGTTCAGGAACTTTCCATGCTTCAGGAGATAACACTCTAGGAAATAAAGCTGCATCAATATGATCAAATGCTTTATCAATGTTATTACTGGACATCTTGCCAAGTGCATTTTTGAAGTCACCTCCCAGGCCGTCTTCGTCTGGTACTGATGTGTGTTTCAAGGACTCCATTTTGAAGTTATTGAAACATTGAATTTGCAAAACAATTTTGAGAAAGCGGAAAATTAATATAGGATAAAAATAAAACAGAATAGAATTAGCCTTCGCGTTGACCGCGATAGAGTTAGCATTGAATGGAATGGAATGGAATGGAATGGAATGGAATGGAATGGAATGGAATGGAATGGAATGGAATGGAATGGAATGGA